>JANEHU010001585.1:0-85825 GCA_027563435.1 Nasonovia ribisnigri
TTATATTATTATCATTGTTTTCAATTTTAGACACGAATACGTTAATTTATGTCTCTCGCTAACTCTCCCGACCAGATGATAATAATATGATATAATATACGTTTGTGTGGTGTGACCTACCTATAAATTATAATATAATATTATGACGTTCTGTGCACGACGTAATGTAATGTTCATAAAGCTGGTAGTATAAATTATATTACATAGTCACGTAATTCTGTGTTAGTCGGAGAGATCAACGACAGCGGTATTCGACACGTATAAACAGTTAGTCTCAGGTCTGTGACGTGTTTGAAAACTGTGCCGGCATATTATAATAGTCGTGTTGTAGGTAGGTACCTCTATACCTACCTGAACAACCATAGGTTATTAATTCTTAGTTATTCGTTTTCTCTATCCCTTTGCCGTTTACCGCCGCTTGTTCTCAATTAATTACCTACAAAATAATAAAAAAAAAAACATTATTAACTAGTGTATTTTAAATTAAACTATTCATTATATAGTGACATCGTACATTTTTGTTTTTCTCATACAATATAAATTATCATCCTTATACCACATGGAACGCAATCTGTTCGTGTTGCTGTGCAAAGAACTCTTTCAACTTTTGATTTCCGTTAAAATCAAAACGTATTTATGTAAGTAATTATGATGATCTTATTTAACATAATAAAAGTATTTAGTAGAACTCAAAAATAATTGATGCATTATACTTTCCTGTATAGTCTAGTATTATTATTTATTAATATACTATATTGTATTATATTATATATATTATAAATAATATGTAAAACAAGCAACAGCACGGACTGAAATTGTAGGTACGTTTACCTCTGGTAAATATTCCATAATATCCACTTCCGTATCACTTTCCATCAATGAAGCTGGAACCTAATTTAATGAAGTGCTACCAACTTGTACCTACAGTGTGGTAGCGAACGATACGTCTGCTACACATTTATTTTCTCTCGATAATAAAATAGGTAGGTAACAATATAATACAATATTAAAATATAATGTAAGCAGGTGCTGCAGTACTAGCACTGGCACCTGGCATATTACATTAATTTCTGCAAGTGATAGACTTTATGTACTATTCAAATAAATAGGGAGCATTAAAAATCTACTTAATTAATCATTTACTGATATTTTTCAATCAAATTTTAATTTATAAAAAATATAAGCGAGAATATAAGTACGTCAATACGTCATGCAAGATATATTTTTTATTATGAAATATAATATTACGAACTCTGCAGAGATAGGTAACAATTATTTAAAATATCTAGGTTAATACTTATTTATCTCACCAGCCATCTATTAATTATAAAGTCAAAATTAATTCCATTAACAACAGTCCACTGGTGGTTTTGATTTAGTATAAGATACAATTAAATAGCTTAGGGAGGCTAATATTATCCAAACTTTAACGATTCCCTCAAACGCTCAAACAATACATAACTTCACGAGTAATATCTATTATCTATATAATATTTAGGTATAGCTTACATTTTGGTACCTACTACTTATACTGTATACATTTCTCCTGACTTTTCTCTACTTAAAGTTATAACAAATATCAGAAGACTTAACATTTCTCCCTTAGACATTTTTATTAAAAATATAGAAATATTATAGGTATTTTGTATCATTAGTTTTCATAAATAACTATAATATGTACTCGTTATCACTTATCATTAGTTTTCACATAAATAACTATTTTATGCCTGGTTACATAAACAATCATTAAATATTTAATGAATCAATAGTGAGCCAATGGTCCCTTAAACATGATTTATAGTAACTAATAATTGATCCATTCAATTAAAAAATTGTTAATGCAACCCGGCAATAGTCTATGTATTGTAATCAATCATTTAATTTACCTATACCGGCTACCTAATAATCAACTTATTTGGTATGTAGACACTGATTTAAAATAGGTATGTATTTATTTATTCTATGAGTCATTTTAATTCCTATAATGATATTGCTATTGAAATTTGTAGGTATCAATTATATATAAATAAGTGTTCATTTAGTTTTTAGAACTAAAATCGTGATATTTAATCATAATAATTTGTATTAGTAAAAATTAAAAGTTTATGTATACTTAAAAGGTAAAATATTATCACCCTCACTGGAAACTTTCACATAAAAGTAATAAATGTTATTACTTAAGTATTAACCAACTCATTTGTCATTTGGATAAAATGTACTTCCATAATTCTATAAATGCAAAACATATTGGGTATTTTATTGAACTTTAGGTTAGAGTTAAATTACAATATATGATAATATTAAATAGCCAATATACCTACGAACCAATGAAAATATGTCAAGTGTCAATGCTTGTATAATAGGATGGTAGCTAAATTAAAAAATTGCAATAAATTTGTAAATTCATTTTATAAAAGTTTAAAGAATAACTGATTTATCAAACATCAAATATTTAAAAATTATTAAGGGATGGTTTTTTTTGAGTGGGCGACATTTTAGAGGCTTTAAAATGGTATTTTAAAATTAAATTATCTTTTATTTTTCATATAATTGACAACTAGCAAGATACAATGCATATATTATGTTATATTTATTAAAGTATTTTTAAATTGTTTATGTTAGGTATATTAATTATAAATAATATATTTATATCATTATAGAAATAAATAATAACGACGTGCCTAATTGAAAGACTGTGTCAAATTATATGGGCTCCAGAAAAAATAGGCTTTATTCATAATAAACTATAACGCATTGGCGATACGTATCGTTGATTATTGATTATGATTTATGAGTTTATGACCAAACCTGTTGTGTTGGTGGAGTGATGTGATAAGATGTTGGAATGCTAGTTGCTGGGCTACCCCATAACTGAATTATTCCATTACAAAATTAATGTAATATGGTTCAAAATCTATTTGTCATTTTGGGTTAAATCTTCATTCAAGTTAAAATGCCTACATGATGTTTAAACAATAAAAATAGTTGTAATGTATTATATTGTATTTACATATTATTATTTATTGAACTTAGGATTGTAAACATGAACCATTGTAGTAAGTAGCATGTAAAATAATGTAATATTGATGTAAAAGGTTAAAGTACCGAATTGTATTGTATTCCAAATCTTGAATCTATGAAATTGCTACAATGAGAAACTTTAAAAATTGGTACATTTTTTCTACACAAGAGGTAGTTGACTAACAATAAAAACAGAGTGACATCATTGTAAAACCAATGTATAAATTATATACATAACTTCTCACAGATTTAACTGATAGTTATATTCATATACTTAGTACATAAATAACCTACTATAGACACTAGTAACTACCTACAAAATATTGTTGATGTGATTATTTGTATATTTTTATTAATTTTAAACAGTTTTATTTCTAATTATAAACCAAATACCAATATGCTTAAGGATGGTGATAGATAGCCCATATAGTAATATACAGTAATATAAACATTTCATTACCATGTTGGAAACATAATAAAATCTACATGTTTATAATATATTATTATGATTTATATTTAATGAAAAATATGATTAATATCAAATTTATTGCGTCAAATGTATTAGTTATTCTTATCACTTATCAGAAACAAATTATGTTTTATTAAATAAATATATAATTATTATACGAGTAATAGTATAATAAAATAGTATAATAATATTCTCTGTATTATTATTGCAATAAGCGGTATTAATGTACTATGTGTACATACCTATATTTAAAAATTCAAATTTAAACTAAAAATATTTATCGTCATATAGGTACCCACATTTTAATATTTATTAAACATAAATATTTTATTTTATTATTAAGAAATATTCTAATTATCCAATGTATTTTGTTTTGGTATCTATTAGAATTTCAGAATTGTTTTTTTTTTTTTTAATAGAAGGGTATTTTTATTACTTAAAGATTAAGGTTAAGGTAACGTGGATATGTACTTTTATTTACTTTAACCTGCCATTTTACGTACCCTTTTGTTTTTTGAATGAGAGTTTATACATTTTATGACGAGATGTCTGACTGTCTTGAGTCTTGTTGAATGAATATATCGTCCGCATATAGTCAGCCCACCTAAGTGTTGGTGGTGAATGGGTTGGGCTAAAGTAAATATATTGAAGAATAGCTGGAAGAAAATAGCTTCTTGAGGGATGCCAGCTTGTATTTTACATAATATATGTGAACAATATTGTTACCAAATCTGATTGCAAAATGCCGATCGTAGAGATTTAAAAAAATAAAATATATAAAAGGGGCAGGATGTAACGATGTTTGAGTAATAGACTTGACACGATCGAATGATTAAAAAACTACTAAGAAAACTGTTGTGCATTATATTTTTTTACGCAAACTAAGCAATATAACATGAAATCAATAAGGAAATGGATCTGATAAATATAGTCAAGTGTCGTTCCCGGAAACCAAATTGATTGTTAGGCAATATTTTTAACATAGATATGTTTTTTGGGTTAGATATTTAGTGTTAATAATTCTAGAGAGTAAATTGAACGTTAAAATATTATGCATTTTTTGGTATAAAATGTATATGGTTAAGAATTTTAAATAGGTATGAAGATTTCTGTAATGTCTGAGCGCTTACTCGGCCAATACGATGGTATTTGTGATGGGTTTGTAACGAAATTATTGTTGTTTAAAATTTAATATAAAATTACTTCTTTGAATATTAAAGTAGTACCCCTGTTGTGTATATTTGGCGTTTAAATCTCCATCTGATGAAACTGTGATCAAGAGTGGGAAAGAAACGATCGTAATTGAATGAAGGGAAAGAATGTCTATAATATACTGCAAATGCTATAATTGTAATAGGTGGGAACATGATTTAAATTTCAAAGATCATTTTATAACAGCTGATTATAAAAAGTGTTTCTATAATTTGTTTTGTAGCCTGGAATTGAAAATGAATTACACTTTTGAAAACAAGTGTGATGATTCTCAGAAATTAAAGCTATAAATTACAATGAAACCTCTAAATACCGGACACTCTTGATCTCTGAAACTGTGTCCGTTATTAGGAGGTGTCTGCTATTCAGAGGGTTTAGATTGGAGAAAGTTTGTAGTTGGTTGACAAGAAAATGTCCGCTATTGGGAGGTGTTCGTAAGGAGAGGTTATAATATAAAATGTTAAAAGTAGATATATGAACATATTATTATTACAGTTCATTGTAGAGTAAATTTTAGTATAGTGTTATTTATTCAAAACAAATATTGCATAATAAATAATAATTCATTATGCTCGTATGAACCATACATAATTGTATATGAACTGCAAATTGTATTGTTTTACTAGGTAATGATGATAAGACGTGTAAAGTTCATTAATTTGCTGGTATACAAATAAACAACATTTTAGATTTATTTATGTAATATATAAGTTATAAATGTATAACGTGAATTCTACATAGGTATGACATTAAAAAAACGTTAACCCTTGGTTAATCAATAGTACTCAGACTATTTTTATGCATATGTGATATGATTCATGTGTCTAACATCTCCAAAGACTACAAATTAAGTCTGTTGAAAATTTGAAATTGGATATTTACTTAAGAAAGTAATTAATATTTAATTCACTAGGTATATGTACTTTTAAAACAGTTAAACAAATATTAATTATAAAATAAAAATCATAATATTGGTATAAATTATTATAAGTACCCATATTATATATATGAAGAGGTAAATTATTCTGACTTATTTTTATGGAGGGATGTTTTGATAATAAATATAGGTATGTACTTATTTACTATATAGCATTTTATTCTGTGTTGTAATCAAGATGAAATGGAAAAAAACTTCCCCTCCCCTCGCCACAAAAAATTAATGTCCGCAAACAATTAACACTTTTTCTGTTATTAAATATTGAAGCCCCTCCCGAGAAAAATTATGGCTAATGGCACAGGCACTGGATTTATTGAACTCAATTAAATCCTAAGCTACATGAATACTACAAATATATAAGGGTTGCGACCTACTAACAAAACATTCACTTATAGCTATGTTATTATAAGTATTTATTATTTAGACATTTAGTACTAGACTAGTACTCAATATTACGATTATTAATCTATATTTATAAATATAACTCATAATCAAGTGAATTTTAAGTACCTAGGTATTGTTTTGCGTGGTATTGTATCATCGGGCTAATACAATTTTATCGAAACAATTAAGAAATCTTGCACAATGTTCAATAATTATTACTATTCTCAGTATGCTCTTACAAACACGATAATAAAGTACCTAACCGAACTCCAATAAATGTCTTACATTCTACATAATATTCTTTTCCAGATAATAATGATGAATAAATTAATAATAGGTAGGTACTAGGTAGCTGTGTTAAAATAAGTTGTCACACTGTAGTAAAGATAATTAATAATATTTTAGTTATTTTTATATATTAACGCAACCTATATTCAGATTTTCGATAATGTTATATATTATGTTCGTAGTTTAAAAAACTTTCAAGCTCCTGCTTAGCATCGACATCTGCATTATAATTGTTAACCCACTATAAACAATATTAAAAATCTAGGTAGATAAGTCGATCTACTGCATATTAGAATTTAGGTGAGCAGGTTTTCACTGAGTAGGTCCAGTATAATAGGGATGTGTCAAATTTTATTTAAATTATAAATCTTTGTAAACAAAAAACGATTCAGACTAGAAACAGTCAGATTATATTTCTTAAGATATTTTATGATGTATTTAGGTACATTGATATTTGTAATTTATTTTTCGGTTACTAATTGGTATGGTAAGTTGAAATAATTTTTATCAAAAATGAATATAGAATATTATAATTATTAATCATTATTATTCGTTATTTCATAATAGACTAACTGTTATTAACTTATTAGCCAATGCTGACATTCCTACTTTAAAGTTTAAACGTTAAACGGTGTGAATTTGGTTCGTGTTATTAATAGATTAAAAATGAATTTAAATATTTTTTTAATTTCATAGTGTAATAGTGTAAAGTAAATAGTAATAATATGCCTTTACGTTGTCGTATTGCGAAATGTTTACAAATAAATTTGAACAACAACAAAATAACCAAAATCGTAAATCTAATTTCGTAATTTATTTTGTAACTTTTTTTTTGGTTCGTTATTTTTTTTATTCAATTTGTTTCAAAAATAAGAACAATTGATGATATAAGCTAAAATAAAATAAAAAGGCAGATTTTACAGACTGCAGAGGCCTCCCAGCGGAGGTACTACGACATGAGTAAACGTACGTTTTGTTAGGCTAACAGGTCACGACACGACTGTCTTCTAATCGGGTTACCTGGAATAGAAGCAGATGATAGGTTAGATACTAGAGGACTCTTATGTTAGGCTAGGCGGCTATTGAAACGTTTGTAGTGAGTTTTGGCTAGTTCAGAGACAAATGGTATTTTAAGATCAGAGTGGAGGGTGTGGTAACAGACATAGAATGGTGCTTTTAAAATTATACGTAGGGTTTTAGATTGAAATCTTTGGATGCGGTTGATGTTAGAAATTTTGTAATTTGGAATGTCTATAAAAAAAAATTGTGCGTTTGTATATTTGATATTTTTTGATTGCTGTAAGAAAAACTAATGAGGACCTATTTTTATTAACTATTTTGACTTCCTAACCACAGGGGTTAATATAATTTCTCTTATACCTATACGTATTTTTTATAAAATAATAACGTATTTTATCTTTTATTATTTCATTATAAGGCATCACAACTTAAATATTTCGCATTTGTTTATAATATTAATAATTACCTAATGAAATTCAAGCCATGTGACCTATGAGCTGTGGGTTGGCTGTGACTGCTATTTGTACGGTATATGAATATAAAGTCATAACATATAAGTGCTTTTTCTAGGTCTTCCCTTGGACCTATAAGTTACACAAAACGTACTAAATAAAATGTAAAATTTTCAACTATACATAATTAGTAAGTTACGAGTATACATTTCCCAATTTTTACAATTTTCACAATTCAATAATTGTGTAGCGGACTCCACAAATCGTCTAGTGTTTACAAACCAATAATGTCTTCAAATTTTAGGTAACACGTGTTTCCAATATTTTTACGCCGAAGTATTAAATATACATTATATACCTACGCAATACGCAACACTATACGTCAAATCTTCCATTATATATTTATATGATATATTTTGAGCTGAAACCTATGCAGTCCTTAAATGTCCCCACTTAAATAGTTAAATACTTAATACCTCTATCGTGCTGTATTACGTTACCATTGAGTGGTATAGGATCTAAGTCATTTTAATTTTATAATGGTATAATTATTTATACCATTTGTAAGTAGGTAGGTACCTACAAATAAATTATAATATATGTTTATAATACATAAATGATAAAATATAATTTAAAATAATAATGGCTTATTTGTGAAGAATATCTAAATTAAATATTGAAATATTAATTATTGCTACTAACCACTAAGGATTATAGTAATTAATAAAACCTTATCAGTAATCACCAATCACCATAATAACTATTTATATACCTAGGTAATAATGTCTCTATAAATAAAATACTAACCTTTCACTGTGTCGTATATACATTATACGTATAACAATTTAAATATTCAAGGTGTAGATACTATAAAGAGCTAAGTGCTAACATCACACTTAAACAATGTCAAACAGGGACCTTTTATAGTTGGTACTCATCGAATTTAGGTTATCTTGATGCTAAGCCAAATAATAAGTCAGTTTAGATTTTAGAATCACTTAATGTACCTATTATTATATTATTCTCTTTTTCTCTTATTTATTTGTAAGTATATGGCAAGAACATTATCTATGCTTAATGATCAACGATTTTTTCGATATTTTAATTTTCAAGCAAGATATGGGTATGTGAAATATCACGAATTAAAATGCTTATATCTCGCTTTAAAATTAAAATATCGAATAAAAACTAGCTCTTAAGCACAGATAATTTTTCTGCCCAAAAGTTTGATTTCATTCTTATATTAAAACTAATAACCCACTATAGAAACCAGTGAACGGAAATTTGATATGTAGTATGTGTGTAACTTAGAGACAACAAATGCAAGAATGCATAGTAGCGTATTCTTAGAAAAAATTTAGATATTATGTTGGTTCTAAAAACAAATGCTTGCGCCTTGCATGCTTCTTTTCTGGTACCACGATGCATCGTTGATTCTTACTTTGAGTAAAATCAATGTAATAATGGATAATATATTTCATAATGAATAATACTATAATGTTTATGTTATATATTATATATATCTATCTTTAAACATTACAGTATACAGACGAAACACATCTAATTATGTATTTTATTTGTTTCTAGTATTTATCGCAATGGGTTTGGTAGAATTTGGAAGTATTCCACACTTACAAAGCATCGGCTTTTTTTGCGGAGATCCCAAAATAAGCTACAAATTCAAAGGAGATACGGTGGAGTCCCATGTGCTTATACTGGTTTCGCTCATAGTTCCATACTTAGCCGTAAGTCAAAATATTTAAGCATGCATAGCCAGTGGCCTACCCATGATTTTTCAATGGTAGAGGGGGGCTGAATAAATAATTAAAAATTAATACTATGCAAAATATATCAAAACCATTTTTAGAAATATTATGGGTTGTACTTTGCCTTTTATTATAATATAAGATTTATACTATAACACGACCAATTAGGAGCTGAAACCCTCTTAGCCTCTCCATAGGTACGCCACTGCGTATAGCCATATATTCGTAAAAAATAATAATACAATGTTAAATTGATAATGACAAATACGATAAAATATGCACACAGGCATTGATGACCGAATACTTTACTAAAGAAAAAAACAAATTTGATTCCGAACGGTATGAATGGCTTAAAGAATCGTTGAGGTGGTATCGTCAGTATATCTTAGGACTGATTTTCGTATTTTTTATAACAGACGTCGGCAAACTTCTGATTGGTGAACCAAGGCCACATTTTTTAGACACTTGTCTTCCTGAAGAAGCCAAAAACTGCACTAATAGGTAATTATCTAACTATTATTATAAGACACCACCTATTAAGTATTAACTGAATTAATATAATATAAAGGTATCAAATATTTTATCAGCTTAAATAAACCTTACAAATACTGAATAATTAGTTTATTTCGATGTAATATATTTAAAATAACATTTACATATGAATTTAGGTATATTGATCGTTATACGTGTATGAACGAAAATGAAAGCACATATATCATACGAGATGCTAGCAAGTCATTTCCATCGGGCCATGCTTCCATTTCAGTGTACGGATCAATATCTTTAGCAGTACGTACAAGATTTAATATTTTTCTATTTTAAGACTTACTTTGAAGGTCTTGGCTTTTTATTTTTATATTTTTGCTACTCGTAAAACGTTAAAACAAGTTGACTGCACAGTATTTTAATAGAGCTGTCCTCAAACGCCACGAGTACCAGAATGGGAACTCATTGGTTTTGTCACGTACGCCACAGTATTTTTTGACAGACGTCCACGCGAACCACACTTTGTTTTTTGGTATTTATTGTAGTTTCGTAATTTTTTTGGGTTAAAAGGAGTACCCTTGAAAGTCAAACACGGTGAATACCAATATCAGTAAAATGAACGAGTTCAAAGTAGGTAGCTTAGAGTACAAACCATGTGTTGTCCAGATATGATACTCTAAGCAGTCAACTTGTCAATCAACATTTTAAAATTGTAATTTATATTTATATTTAAAAAGGTGGACAAGTGGGTCCTTCTCTGCTCTACAGTATGACGTAGGTGACGAGTGGGTCACTGTAATAGATTTGTTAAATTTTAATTCAATGATATATCACTGAATTCGAAAAACGATTCTGAGCGAAGGCGTTCTGCAGTCTGCCTAAGATATTGACATAATGTATATTATATTTATTTTTAATTGATCACATACATCTTTACAATACTCAAGACCACTAAAAAAATTGACTATACTTATTATATTGTTTTTGTTTACCATGATAATTGATAACTTATAAGTTATAAGTCAATAGACTTATGAATGACTTGAATAAGTCTGTGGTATAAATTATATGAACATTTTTTTATTCATAATATTTTGAAAATTTCACTGTCATCATTATTTAATGATAGAAAAAAATTTCAAGTTTCAATACAAAGTTAATTTTAAGTAGTTGATATTAAAACTAAAAAACTCTAAAAAATATATAAGCATAATTTTTTTTATAAACATTTTAAGTTTAATTTTGGACGAATTTAGATATTTAAACGAAGAACTACTTGTCGTAATTCAAAAATATTCGTGTTACTTTTCCACTTTTATGTATACCTACGTATTATTAGGTATAGATATGCAATTATTTTTATGTATATATGTATGGGCGTAGTTTGGCATAATTATATGTGGGGGCTATATAGGACTAGAAAAATATACCATTCAAAAAACTCATTTCGTTTAATTGGAATAAAAAAGAAAGAGAACATTTTCTAAAAAAAAAAACAATTTATGTTTGACTTCTTCTTAATCTGGGATTTTATTTTAAAATATATAAAAGATAAAACAATTAAAATTTAATTATTAAATCAAACATAGGCGTCTGTGTTTTTCTGAAAAATATTGAGTACATTTTCAGGTTCTATTGCATGTGATAAATCTCTTTCGATATGAATATTGACAAGTTTGTAAACCTATCATTTGTCATGGTATTTCTAGTTCAATTCTTTATTCGCTTCATAACAGAAAATTAACGTTCACATGAGGCAGATGATATTGGTATAGTAAGTGCAGTTTGCAAAAGTTTATAAAAATTTGGAAAAATATTGTTGTCTACAATGGGTATGATGTCATCTATTTCATAATTTTCTTTATTGATCATATTTTTTAGGACTATAATTTCTGCCTTCAATCTTTCTGGACTTATGTTTAATATTTATAATTTACATATTAATATTAAATATGTAATTTATATTTATTAACGTTGCCGCGTTGGTCTATAAATAAATGTGTTTATGATAAAAATAAATAGGTATATGTATGTAAGTACAATAGTATTATCAATAAACATTACACTGCTAATAATATATTTTGAAGCCTTGATAAATTTCAGGGAAAATTATAAAAACATTTAAAACTATAATTTCGGATAAAATGTAAAAAATGAAAGTAAACACCATATGAGGATTGAGGGGGCTACATAAATTTCTGTGAGGGCTGTAGCCCCCATAGCCCCCATGCATACTACGCCCATGTACATACGTAGTGAAATTTAAAAAACTTTAGATTATACCTAATTGTATACTAATACCTACTTCCCTATTTATCCCATAAACCATTTAACACCGTTCTACGAAAAGTGGTAACTGTTAAGTTGATATTAACTGTATTAACTTAAAAGTAAAAAAGTATATACTATTATAATAATATAAGATTTAATTTACCGTTATTACTAATAGTAAAATTATTTACTATAATAGCAATATAAATATTAATAATGTAGTTATACTTGGTAATATAGGTATTCGCTCAGATTGGTTTTTCGTATCTACTGATTTATAATAATGTATTCAAAATTAACACTTACATTACAGTGATGAGGTACACTTGATAGTTAACACCTATACAACAGCTGTACAAGAGACCGGTTATCTAATTTCTACCTTTTTTTACATATGGTTAGGTTATGATTCACTTTTTTTCAGCTGGTTTACGAATTTTCTTTGTTTAGTAGATATAGATAATAATATTATGTATTTAGGTTATGTACAGTGTATACTATATAGTATATAGTATATTTAAATAGACATGCCATTCTTTATTGCATACCTAATATTTATACAAATTAAATAATATTAATTATTGATTTATTAATATTAATAATACGGCAAGTTTGCGCTCAACAGAATTCAAAAGTACAATGGTGTTGTTGGCTTCAATATTATAGAGTAAAATGATTTATTATTAAACTTAAGGGTAAAAACATTGTCTGCCTATGTACGTCGGTTTTTTATGGTATTTGAATTTTTGAGCTAGTTATGAGTTATTAAAATATTGCAGTTTAAGAATATTCATAACACATTAAAGGTTTAAAGTAGGTATCGTAAAAAACCTGCGTAAAAACACTACAATAATGTTCCTGTCTATAACTTTTAAGTTTGATAAATGATAATATGTCAAAATACCCAAATTACTCTATAACTTTTTATAGTTATAATGACAACAAGTAGCAACACAAAATTGGTTCTTTTGAAGTGCCGAACGCAAATGTGCTATATTAAACGTTTGTGAGATGGAGACAACATGTGCGGGGTGTGACAAGGTTTACCTTGAGCCTACGTCTTGTCCTCAGTTTATTCGTATTCGTTAAATAATATTTTAATTGTTTTATTGTTCTAAGTTTTTAACGATCTCTGTATAATATGTTATACTATATTGTTGCTTTTACAGTGGTATCTACATAACAAATGCAAATCGCGTTCGTTGCTGTTAATGCCAGTTTTACAAGCGATGTGCTTGCTCTGGGCCATGTTCTGTTCTCTGACTAGGATCACAGATCACAGACATCATTGGTGGGACGTGTTGGCTGGTTCGATAATTGGAATCATGATCTCCACTTACATTGTGAGTGTGGAAATCATTTAAATTAGAATATAAACGCCTAACTGGTATTATTATTATTTATTTTAAATTTAAATTGAATTATTAATATATTTTCAAAGCGTATAATATGTATTAGAATTGCAGTCAGCCTATACCTACGCTGTAAAGGCGCCAAAATAATTATGTTTGCGCGAACGACATTTTATACTATACACATCTGCGTGTAAGAACCTATTGACATTACCTGGAAATAACAGCTGTTAACCTTTAAAAGTTTAAACGCTCCACTCACCACTTGAAAAAATAGATAATTAATATACACTTTTTATATCTGTATATAATATTATCTACATTCTATCCGGACATTTTTTATTTCATAATTTATTGATTTTTCTTTTTGTGTTCACTAGAACGGATTGTTCGACAGACAAAAAAACGATAACAAATCGCATTCGACCACTGAAACCTGGTCCAACGAGACGACGGACAACGGGTACTTCACTGCAGGAAGGCTCTTAAACGTCGTCGCCGACGGTAAAAATCCATCTCTGAATTTGTAATTTTCGCCAAAAAGCGACTATACACATAAAATACTCACTTTATATTTTTACACTGTACAGCATTATTGTTAATGAAACGAAAAATTATTTGTTAATTTTTAAACATCAGTATTCTCGCTATATAATTGTATATACATATATATATATAATACATTAAAATACATATTACTATGTAAATTACCTATAGGTAGGTAGGTACATTAGATATAGCAATGAGTGACAAATTGGGACTTTGAGTAGATAAGTAGTTTGTGCGTTTGGTCCCTTATTATACACTTATACAATATTTACATATAAGTATCTATAGTTGTTTTAAATTTTTAACTATTTTTTAATGTTTGTTGTCGTGTACATATCACTATTATAATAATGTAGTTTTGTATTATTAATTTTTTTTCACTAAACCATAAAACATAATACATGCATAATACATAATGTTATAATATATTTAAGAATATGTATAATTTATTTATTTAAGTATGAAAAGTGTTTAATAAGATACAATACCTAATTGTATAATAATTAGGCGCACTTTTAGTATCTGTCGTTTATTATTGTTTAACCAACACATTTATTTACATAATATTAATTTTTATATAAAATCATTTGTATAAATATTATAATATAGTCGTCAGTGGATTATATTTTGTATCCCTTCACCTTCAAAGTCAAAAATGACTATAGACGTGGTTAAATTTGAATTATCCCGCATATTATACGTATTCTATACTAACACGAATGTGTTTTATTATTTTTTTTTATTACAATATTATGTTTGAATAATAAAAGTTCCTTTATAAACTGTATACCCATACTGCGTGTTGTATGCATATCCCTATACGGCTATACGATTTGATAATGGTCACAGATCATCGACAGAGAACGACACTTAATTCTGTTTTCACTCATTCAATAATGTGTTTTCAATAGCCTCAGTTCTGGGCTGTAGTCATAAACGAGTAACTTAATGAGAAGGAAACATATAATAATTCAAATGATGAATATTTAACTAAATAATGGGTTTTAAATGCATACAATCATTTTGTTTTTTTCTAAGTATATAAGTAATGAGTTGAATAGTGCTATGGAATAGAATAATGTTTTACGTTAATTGGCCATTATTTTTTATGCATTCTTATAAATTCATAATACTCGATGTCTCATTCGCAATAACAAATGAACAATGTATGTGGAAATAGAATTCGCTACATTTACATAGTAATAAGTAATATTAAAGCAATAATTGGCAATAATTAATAAAAATTGCTTAGAAAATTAATTATTAATTATTACAATATTGTGTGGTACACGATGTTCGTACTTTTTATAGTCCATATTGTTTGAAATCATTTTAAACGAGATTTTTTTATTATGATCTATTATAAAACTATTGACGAGTGTATAGCAAATATCTGATATTTACATACCCGTATATTATATGTAAATATGTCATCACAATCACTCATTCAAGTTTCACTCTGTGGCACATGTATGAATACATACATACATATATACATATAATTAATTACTATTGATTACTTATTACAGTAGGCAGATATTATAATAGGTAAGGTCAGGTGGGATAAGTGAAACACCAAATTCAACTTCAACAGATTACTTAATTTACATTTTAGTATTTACGACCTTAGTACCTAGTAGATAATATCCATTATATACGATACCAAGAATATACATCTGTTCTTAAAACTGAGCTATCATCATTGATTAAACAAAAAAAAAATTTTTAAAAAAAATTTAAAATAATGCACTTGCCCCAGTAGATAGGGCCCAATTACAATAGTAGGTACCTACCTATTCTAATAACTAATAAAATATTAATGAAAGTATTAAAGTATTTATGAATCCAGACATTAAAATTAACAGTGTTCCTATAAAAAAAAAGTATAAGAAAATCACATACATAACATTTAGAAAAAAAAAATAAAAAACTGTTCAGTTTTACAAATTATAATTTAGTTACGTAAAAATAGAGAAAGAGGGGCGTGCGTTATCAATGGACATGCAGAGTATCTATACTAATAATAATTCAGGTACCTAAACCTTGAGGTACATTCAGGCCATATAGTTCGTTGATGATATGGTGAGAATTGTGGAATAAAGAAAGGGTAAGAATGATAACATTCTATAATTATGATTTGTATAATATAAAATAAATAATCTAATCGATGTTTCGAGCTTCCTCATTCCACTTATATTGGTGTTATTGCGTAGGCAATAGCCAATAGGCATAGCGCGTAAAAGCAATGCGTATAAAACAGTCGCACGTTATTCGCATAATCTACTGCAAATAATGAGCTATATTAGATATCCAAGTCGTAAAAAGATTATCTTGGGAACGATTGAGTGTCGATTGTCAAGTGGCCCAGTGTCGAACAAAAATATATAATAACATTGGAGGTGCGAGCTTTACTGAGAGATCTAAATAAGCGCGCGTGCTATACTTTTTGCCTCGTAATTGACACATGAATATATAGTCTTAGAGTCATTGCCGTATTTAGGTCTTTGTCATGGGTGGGGGGACATGATAATATACAGTAGCCCTGCCATTATAGTTAGATGTCTTAAGTTAGGACTCCGATAACTTTTGTATATTATGTACAGCGTATATTGATCCCCTGTAAATACGCCACTACATACATAGTATTTAGTAAATAGCACGATTTTAAATATAAACATCTTGAACCGTGTTGACTAGTATGGTTACACAATATGTGTCCGGTTAATGGTTAACCTAAAGATAGGTACAATAATATTATATGAACAACTTTATACGCATTAAGACGCTTAGACGTGGTACTTATCTACATATTTTGGATTTTTCACACACTATTTACCAGTACCGATTTTCGTATCAATGTTGATTGATAAATCGACTGTTATAATTATTACTCAAACAGATATTTAGCTCATACTATTATGCCATATCCAAAAACATATTACGCACTATTACATAACATATTATAAACATTTTTCCAACATGTTAGAATTACTACACTTTCGTAATTACATAAATAAATAAACTTTTCACCTTTAAATAACTAGGTATTTTGTATTTTATTTAAGCTTATTTATCGTCTTGTCGATATCTTTTGAAAGATTCGGAAAATATATTTTTTCTAGTAGCGTACATAGAATTTCGTAAATCGTAGTCAATGAATATCATTATATTTTAAATTGCTATTAAAATTTAATTGAAGCACTTGTATTATTATCTTTATACAATTACGCCATAAATAAAACCGCAGTCATTTATTTCATTTTTTTCTGCGAGTATGAGTTCCGATGTTACAACTTAGAGTTAAAAATTATACCTTTTGCATTGTGCGAAATAAAGTTGCAACCATTTTTATGCAACGTTGCCATGCTGCCTTGCTGGGAAATCATATTATATTATATTAAATATACCTTATAGAAATATAAAGTATAGACGATAGTATTATCGAGTATTCAAGGCTGAGCAAGCTCACTTGTTAACTCGTCAAGTTAAGTTTAAAGTTTTAATTTACTTTTCTTTAATTTAAATTTATAAAAGTTACAAGTTAAATTAATAAGAAAAATATATGATATACAACAGTAGGTTTGGAGTACTGGAGTGTACCCTTAATTGAGTAGGTCACTGTAATGATAGATGTATTGAATTTGGATTCAATGATAAGATAGTTAAAATTTAACCTATGTTCGATTTTTTTTACCCCAATTATTTAAAAAAGTCCTGAGAAATTTTGAAACTATAAAATAGATACAATTTTCTATCAGAAAACTCTTTCGAAGCTGATGATTGGTGCAATTTTTCTACTAGTTAAATGTCTTCAAACACAAAAAAAAACACACATCATTATAAAATCAAAACATTCATTCAATTTAATTAATTTATTATTTTAATTTATTTCATTAAAAAAAACCACAAGACCTAATAAGAAATTGCTTATACATACTACATTAACAAAAAAAAAATCATCATAATACTGGCGAAACACATTAATGAGATAAACGTGTTAGAAAAAAAAATCAGAAACGTGGGCCGTAATTTATACTTTTACATATCTAATAAATAAATAATAATGCATTACATTTTCTTAAAATAACATACCGAACATGATGAATCACCCTGTAGTCTGTACAACTATAACCAATCATCAAAGTAAAAAAAAAGATTCAAAATCATTAAATTATTAGGAATACAAAGGTAAAAATATAAAATAACCTTACTTTTCAATATTTTGCAATGACTACACAGTGCACTTTTTTGTAACAGAACAGAATTGTTGTATTTAAATTAAATAAAAACTAAAATTAAAATTAGGGTCAATGATTTTCATTACCAACTTAATTAGGTACTTTAAAATATGTGCTATTGATTACACATCTTATATTCTTATCATTACATTGTTATAATTGTGACGGTTACATGGAACATACTTGATAAAACACTTGTAAGACGATGACAAACTGACAACACATGCGGGTACCACGTCCTCTTAATAATTATCATCCTTGAAAATTGTAATTTTTGCTGGTGTGCATAATTCATTTTCATTGTTAACAAAATCAATTTTTTACATTTCATATCTATTTCGGTTCAATTACACCTATAAAAGGCAAATATTATAGAACCTTTCTAAAAAACATATTAAAAAAATATATATAAAATTAGCTTACAATTATTTTTATGCAGCATAAATATATAAAAACACGGCTGCTGAATTACAATTTACAATAGCCACTATAAATACTTTGATACTACTTTTAAATTGTATTGGAAATTCAATATGACATATGTTGTATAAATATAGATACCATTCAAAATGAAAATTGTATTTTGTATTGTAACCGCATTGTGCTTAATTTATCAGTTATCTGTAATTTATGTTTACAATTTAGGTATATTTTATTTAGGTATATTTACGTTATCGTGTAAGTTTTAAAATAAATAACAAAAGGGAATTGTAAAACAAGTCTTCTACCATTGATTCTCCTTCAATAAAACTCTGAAAACATTAAGTAGGTACCCCAAAAGTATGAGATCACGTGACACGTGTTTTAAGTCTTAACTACCTATAATACATAATATAGTATAATAAATATCATGTGAAAACTACTTAGCTTTACACAATGTCATCTTACTACTAGTAGAAAATAAATAACCTAAATATAAATATAAATATATCATAAAATATAGTTATAGGGCCCTTATAAGGGCCGTTATTACAATATCTTACTAAATTTGATTTAACTGACTTGATTTAATGTACTTTAGCGGAATATTTAGAATAAACTAAAATTAAAAATTTGTATGTAGGTATAACACAATATCACAGATAATATATTTTTATGTTTATTTTAATCATACGTCTTAATAATATATAAAATTTGAGACTTTGGTCGCCAATTCCTCCGTCCTACATAGGTATACTATTGAGTATTGAATTATCGTATGGGTAGAATTATAGAAATGATTCAGGGATGAAAAAATACCCCATCTGTCAAGGTACGCCACGTGGCCTCTTGACCACTACCGCATGGTTGAGACGTATTAATAAACCTACCTAGATACTCTAAAATATGTCTTTTATGTATGCACTTCAATTCTATAATATTTAAATTTTAAATCTACGAACATTTTGTAGAGAACGTTGTGACAGCCTAGAAATGTTACTGTTTCGGTGTCCAACATTTGATAGAGCCCGATAAATTTGGCAAATGCCAGGTTCAAAATGTGTTTTTCACTGTCTTGAATTTTCATAATTATTATCAATGTATATATATTTACATATATAATTATATTTGTATGCAATATTTTGTTACCTGTTAAAAGTTTAAATACCTATACTCTATTACACTGCATAAAGTGAATGATTTTTGCTTCTGTATATAACTGCTAAACTACTTGTTATAATAGACAAATACTAAATAGGCGATATTAAAAAACCTTTTCCAAAAACCGAGTTTTCGCGTTGTAAATTGACATTTTTAACCACTGGATAGTTTGTGTATTGCAAATTTCACGGTCGAAGTACACCTATACAGATTGTACAATGTAATCAAAGTAAAAAGTTATACTTACCATAGTAAGTCTCCTTTAAATTTTTTCTAATGCAATGCTATATGTATCTACCTATTTATTGTTTAAAGAACGTTAAAATTTTTTTATTTTATTTAATTATTTGATAATAACTAATAACTATAGCCTTATAATAGGTACAGTTAAACAGCTTACCGTATGGATACTGCAGACTTATGTTTATCACCTGCATGTGTGTGACTGTAGTGAATTGGACTAACATGAGTGAAACACATATAATATTTATAAACTGTTGCCTTTTCACCGATGTACCGATGCGTTTTTAATTACTTGAAATATTTATGAATTAAGTACTAAGAATCCGTTTGAACTATCTTCTATTAAATAAATTATTTTTCTTTCCTATCATTGTTAATTCAGTGATCAGTTTGATATGACAATCGAGTTTAAAGCAGTAGCAAGCCATGCAACTAAAAATTGAATATTAATTATTTATTTGTTTTTTAGTTAGGTATACGATCGAAGTAGCTTTTTAAAGGGTTTAATATGGGAAAATACGTAGTTTCATTATTATTAATAATTCATTATAGGATTCGATTAATTTTTTTCTTTTATATAACTAGCTCTTCCATGGAAATTGGGTCATGGCCATATTACGTCATAATTGTATTACTATATAGACAGATTTTTTTTTATTCCATAATAATGAACAAAGTTATTTATAAAACATCTAAAAAATATCAAAAATCCATTGTTAGGATATTTTTTTATAAGTATTTGAAGATGAAATTTTGTCCTATTTAAGATTTGAAAATTTAATACAAGGTTCCTCATAACTTTTCATTACTCCAATTAAAAAAAGATAAGTTTAATTCCACAAATACTTTGTATGGGTGTCTGAAGTTCAAATGTTGACGAAATTAGGTACACACCCATTCACGATATTTCTAATCAAACAATTTCCCAATTTCGTTTTTTTACTGTGATTCAAAAACAAATCTTGAAATGTTCACCAAAATATGTTTACTATTGTAATTTCCAACGCCGCTACACATAACGGATGGAAACACTTTCTAAAAATGTCAACTCATTTTGAGCTGCTGTATATGCATTTTCAATTTTAGATTCTGAACGGACCGATGAATGTATTATTTTACAATGTTTAGTTGGTAAATTGGGAAGGTTAAAATTCCCAATAGATAATAAAAGTGTCACAAAAAATTAGGAAGAACACAGTTTTTCATAAAATAATATAAGATTAATGAAAAAAAAGGGGGTCAAGTGGCCACTGGATAGTAGGTTACAAGTAGGTCACTGTATAATGGATGGTATTAAATTTGAATTCAATGATACAATATCATTGCATACAAAAACGATTTTGAGCGGAGACGGTAGTCAGTCTAGGATATTTGAAATTATATTGATATTGTTATTATACGGTAGCTGGTAAGTTGAATTAATATTATTCATATTATTTAATTATTAACCTAAAATTATCACTTATCAGTGATGCTGAAAAAATATCATAATAATATATACTTTTACTCGTTAATATTGATTTTAATATGTAATTTCGTCCAAATTTGAACTTAAAATGTCTGTAAAAAGTAACTGTGTATATATTTTTTATATTTTTTGGTAATTATTAATGAGAATCTTTGTTTTAAATTTTCAATCCTTAGTTATAAAAACTGAACATCTTATAATTTTAAATTACAATGATTGATAATTTTCGAGATTTTGTTAAATTTTGTCAAAATTCATTCTCTAAATGCTTATAAAAAAAAAATTGTGCCTATGTATTTTAATATTTTTCAATTACTATTGTGACAATATATAAGGAGCCTTATATTAAATTTTCGGACTTTTCGACCCAACAAATAATATTTTATTGACATTTATAAAAAAAAAACTAAAAAAAATTGAAATTTAAAAAAGTCTGTAAACAACTTGAAACTAGTCAAACTATTTTGTTTGCATTTTTTTTTTACGTATTTTGTCAAAATTCGAACTTTAAATGCTTATAAAAAAAAAATTGTGCCTATGTATTTTTAATATTATTCAACTACTATTGTAACAATGTATTAGGAGCTTTTTAATAAATTTTCAAACTTTTTTACCCAACAAATAACATTTTATTGACATTTATAAAAAAAAAAAACTAAAAAAATTGGAAACTGAAAATGTCCGTAAACCTCTCAAAACAAATCAAAATATTTTATAAATTTTATCGTATATAGAAAATGCTAATATAAACAACCAGTGAAAATTGCATGTATCTACAGTCATTATTTTTAGAGTTACACCAAAAACCAAAATCGATTATGTCAAAAACCGATTTTGTGTAAAAATTACCGTTTTTCCTTAATTTTCAGTTTGTTTTTCCTGGAGCTTTTGAAAACTATTGGGAATTTAAAAAAATGACCTCCCGAATGCACCAACTAGATTCACTTTCCCATCGAACAAGATACTGAAGTTGAAAATCGAAGCATTATTTCGACTACTTATATCGTGTACACAGACACAAAAAAAAATTTGTAGAAAAAAAAAACACAAATCATTGTAAAATCAATACATTCATCGCTCCGCTCAGAATCTAAAATAAATAAAAAAATATATCTACTCACTATAATGACCGTTGGACAGTCCCCATACCGATCAATACTTATAGTCTATCTATAGGTACTACATGCATAAGTGACGTGTGCTTTAGTGCTTTTATAAATGCTGAATAGGTAACAATAACCGCAGTTAGCAACACGCCAACAGTAATTTATAAGTATATCATTGCTATAGGTAGTTAGATTTTATTAGTTGACCATTCAGTTTGCAATTTCAGTGTGGCGTGTGACCAATATTTGTCGTATAACGTTGATGTTGAATGTATAAAATATAATATACCTACGTAATAATAAATACCTATAAAATATGGAAAATTCAATCAAAATAATTTCATCAGATTACGGGTTAAAGACCTGGCATTAGTTGATTAAAGAACTTAAACATATTTTTATACAAAAGGCAATAGTTAAATGGCTGCCCACAAATAAAATTAGTTACGCCAGAAGATATATTGACTATTGGATAAACTTCAAATTTTGGGTGAGCTTAAACACTGCAGTATTAGATACGACTGGAAAAATCAAACCACAACTTTTACGTGGAAAATTTGAAATTTGAAATTCTTAAAAAAAAACCTGTTTAATTTTGAAAATTGCATAACCGCATAGGCACCTAAGCACCTTAGGTTGTATCTACGTTATTAGTACATAAGTATACAACCGTGTCGTATATATAGCTTCCGTTGTATTATTTAACCAACATACATCACACTCGTGTTTCCTAAAAGGTGGTTTTGAATTGAGTCTTAAATAATGAATTTAGCTTCATAAATACTTTTAAGTTATCGGAGTTAGTCCAGCCAATATTTGTTAGGTTGTTCGAATTGAGTTCCTTTAGCCTATTAGCATTATTTAGGATACACCATGTTGAGGTTGGCTAAGTAGTCTCCCCCAAAAATGTGTGTGATTGTTCACACTCTTTTTTTAAATTTTAAATCGTAATAATCATAAGGAAATAATAATTAAGTGTGATGATATAATAATGTTAAACTATTAATATTTAAATAGTTGCTGATAAAAATTTAAATGATACTGATTTTATAAAGTCAAATCTGCAAATTTGTTTATTTACTCCCGTAAAAACTGTTCCTTTTCCAATGTTTTTGTTGCTTTACTTCGTAATTGTATGTAGGATATACTTACTCATATAGACTGTAATCCCTGAAGAGTTCAAACAAGAATAAAAGTATTTGGATGTCCTAAGTGATAAATTGCATTTAATTTTGCTTGAAAACTTTCACAACTGTAAGTGAGCCGATTAGTCCTTGTTGAAAAATTACTCCTAATTTCTAGGGAAAACTGTTCAACATCATAGTCAAGTAATTAATAATTATATAAATCTATATAGGTAGTTATGAATTTATGATATCATCTATATGGACTCAATTCAATGTAGTTATCCAGTACATCGGGTACGTAGTTATCGGGTTCTACCCATTCACCTAGGTACCGATCACGTTTTTTAATTTATTATGGCCAGTAAATGTATACCTACTTATATTATGTACATTGAACATATGCCATATTGCTTGCTTTGATTTGACTGACAGGTTATAATATTTTCAAACACAAATATACAACACTACCCGTAAACAAGTAAATAAAACAAAAAACTCTACAGCTAGGTAGGTACTACGCATACCTACCTACTATTTGTTATATAGATACTTGTACAATTGTATAGTTAATATATCTACCTTAGTACCTAGGCACTGCAGCTAAGCACATACCTAGCATTTGTTTTTGTTCACTTTTGTTATTTAAGTATTCAACTCAGGGCTTCAGACCGTTATTTATAACCGTATAAGTATAACGGAAAATAATGAAAAAAAAAACAAACGAAAAACGAAAATAATATAATATCATAAAACATAATATATCATTAATCATAAATTCATAATTAATGATTAAAAATAAACAATAAATGTATATGTAACATAAAAAAATTGGGTAGGTACATTACAAAAAGATACATTTTTATCGACAGCCCTTTTGCAAATGGCTTAATAATAAACATTTATTTTAACAAAATTTGTTAATGTAAATTTAATTTACAAATAAATAGTTTTTGTTCACATTTTGTTCTTTCAAAATAATAGTAAATAAAAGTATAAAACACAATTTTGAAAAATGGTTTTAAAAGTACGTACACCTATTTTACTATATTATATATTGTGTATTTATCAACAAATATTGAACAATAGAGTTCTTCTAATAAAATTTAGGGTATCCTACAAACATTTTATTTGTATTATTCTAAATATGTAATTTTTGTAAATCTTGAAGCTTAAAATGAGTTTTGTACCTACAGGTAGGTAATAGCTTAGGACCTCAGATATACTACCTGTATAAAACAAATAAACTGTTTTCGAAGTATTCAATTTTAATTTTGTACCTATTTAGGTATTATCTCAATAATTCTTAATAATAATAACAAGATACACTAAATTAATAAAATGTAACAATTAAAAATTGTATTATTAACTATAATTTGTAAAAAATGTTTGTTATTGTGTATTATTTAAAAAAAAATTGTACCTACCTATTATAATTATTTTATAGTTGAATAATTAATAATTTATTTCTATATCATGTAAAATTAATTTCCTTGTTTATTAACTATTTTTGGTAAAACAACTTTATCCATAAAACTTTTAATTTTTAATTTTTTGTATATACATAATACTTTTGCAAACATTTTATTTATCAAAATATGATTTATGTATGTAACATTGTAACCATTATTTCTGTTAAGTGATCGTGATGTGTACACGCAAGTACATTTGGCACTAAAGGACTGTATATAAAATCGTAGGTACCTAGATAATCTAGGTATACCCAATACAAATTATTTTTTTGGTGCAAATGGAAAATGACTTGAATATGGAGGTTTTTCCTTTCTGTTAGATTTTAAATCCATTTTCATTCTTCGCTCAGAATCGTTATTTCGCTTAAATGATTTTTTTCATCAATGTTTCTAAATTTTGAAGACAGTAATTCAAGCTTTTTATAGAATGATAATTTTTTATTTGATACACATTTTTGATATATTTTATAATTTATAAAATGTCATAATAATATATACCTACCTAGTTAAGTTGCATTCATTTTGATATTTTTTCTAAATAATTACCTATATTATTTTTAAATAGATTCTACGTACGACATAAAATCAATCATTACTAAAAGACAATCGATAAATGTAAATTATCTTTCAACAAAGATGGCATGTTGTATTGTTGCTGTTATTACAAAAATGATGCCGTTATTAATATACTTGATGAACGACCTAAATAATTTCTTAAGTATCGTGATGAGATATTTGGAAGAACCTTCACTTTATAATACAAACTAAATGTATTTATGTATTTTATGTATAGCATAAGATACCTAATAAGTAATAACCTGAAAATAAATAGTAAATATACCTATGGTTTTAATTATTATGACTTGCAATAAATATATTACCATTAATGTAATGGTGTCATAATTAATACAGATTTGCCTTTTTTGGATTGTACCTGTCTATGTTTCAGTTCACCATTAATTATTATGGAGCACTAATGTATCTTACTTTCAATGGTGGCAGAAAATCAATCATAGTACCTTGCCAAATATGCCCATAGAACGCTTACCTGTATGTCATGACAAAAACCACTTTACAGTAAAGGATTGCATAAAAAATGGATTAATTTAATGGTTCACTAAATCAAGTTTAAGAGACCATTAGGTTACTTTATTGAGTATTAATTATAACGGGTGATCCATTTAACAAAAAACACTCATTAAGAACATCAAAAACTATTGACATTTTTGAAAATATTTATTACATTACTTAATGTTGTTTAAAAATAATTTTCTAAAAAATTTTTTTTTTACCACGTGCTTTTAATTCTGTATTTCCAAGCAGAGAATTTATTGGACAAGGAACTTTGATATATAAAAATTGAATTTATAAGTTTAAAGTTTAAATCAATGGAGTAGTGGTAGAAATACCCCAAAAAATGTTAGTCTATTATTCCACTCACCTAAACTGAAAATGTATGTTATCATTCATAAGTGTAAAACACTAATCGCCAATAAGGTCAGTAATTTAATGTCTTTTAATAATTAATTTAAATGATTCAACTTTATTGCAATATATGTTTGAAAAAAATTATTTTTATAATATGAAGGACATAACAATATGGTTTAAAATTTACCAAACAAAATTCAATTACCTTGATACTTGCATCTCTTAATCAAATTCTAATACAATTTAAATGTTTAGTTTTAAAATTATTAACATATGGAATTGAGTTACTTCAAACCTTGATGGCAGTTTCTATTATCTATATGGAATATGGCAAAATATTTATATATTTAACATACTTTATACTTTATATTCTACTAATTATTTATAATTGAATATACATATTTCTGACAAATTATCCATTTCCTAAATTATAACCTCTTAATTTACTTCATACTACCTTGCTTTAGGCGAGTTTATTCATTAATACAGGAAGAATTTTATAAAAATAAGACACTAAATTGTATTAGTTATTTTAATATGATCGTTTAAATTACACGAAAAGGAAACATTGATGTCAAACAATTTTCTTAAAAATCAGAATTATGCTTTTTTGGCTGCAGCTTTCTTCTTTCTGAATTCAGCAAACTTTGTCCTTAAAGCTGTCCTCTTTTCGCTTCTCTCGTTAGCCCTGGCAGATTGATCTGCGGTGGACAAATTTCCCTTTAAAGCATGTTTCTGGTTCCTTAAAAACTTTTGGCAAACCTGTAAAAACATATGTTATAAAAAATAATATAATTATAAACATTTAATGATAGTAAGATGATGTTAGCGCAGTATTTGTTTTCTCTCTCTGACCCATGCGCAACATAGCAAATTTTACGTTCACAATAAAAATTATAATCACATTAATTTCTCAAATTAGAGTGAAATTACCTCTTATAAAATTTAAAGGTAAGATCTAGGCATCTCATACGAGTTTTATTATATTTTAATTTTATAGTGTGTTATGAGTATTTTAAAATTGTCAAATATTTGTGCACCTTAAAATAATCTTAACTCGCTTTAAAATTAAAATATAATAGAACACTTATGAGATGCCCTAGATAAAAATCTTACCTTTAAATTTTAAAGCAGGTCATTTCACTCTAATTTGAGAAATTGATATGATTATTATCATTATTGTGAACGTAAAATTTGCTATGTTGCGCGTGGGTCAGAGAGGGAAAACAAATACTGCACTGAAATCCTCTTAAGAATATTTTAATTGGTCACTTACACCACGACGTGATTCATGTCTGTATTTCTTTGGCCTATAAATACCATTACGATGGTCCTTGCGATCTGTATAAATAAGCAAATAAAAATGATTAAATAATTGTTATAAGCATTTAAAATGAAAATCTTACTTTGATTGTGATTGGTATGATTCTTTGACTTGGCCATTTTTCAAGTTTAAATGAATATGATTACTGAAAGAAAATAATCAGATATGGTTTTATTCTGTAAATAAGTTAAATAGGTATAGCCTATTTACAATAGTTATATTTAATTTATATTATAACTTATAGTGACATTTAAATATCTTATACATTATAGAACTACAGAGGTCCAGATAATTAGTTTAGGTATAAAAAATAGATTTACTTTATAATATTGATTTTTTTTTTTTTGACAGTTATGCCTACAAACCTACCAATGACTTGTTTTACGAATTGAATTCTTACTCGAAGTGAAAATGGTAACCATAGTAATCCACATCATTTATTTGACAATGTAGTTAAAAAAATAACTATAAAATATATTTGTTTACAAGTTAATATTTTTATACTGAGAAGTAATGCAAATACAACTGAAACTAAAAGTTTTATTTTTAAGACTTAAAAAAGATATTTTACCTTATAAGTACCAATATATTTTAAATCAGATAATTAATTCTTTGTTGAATAAGTTACTTTTCATGTTATTTAAATACAACTGTAATGAAATTACTTAATTTGTCATTATAAAAATGAACTGTTACCTCCACATTACTAAAAAAATAACAGTTTACATGAGATATATTTCTCTAGTATCTGTTGTCATTCGACAAGCAACATTTATAAAAATAATTAACATTAAGTGTACAAGTTATTCATTTTGAATTTACTTTTTGGCATATTTCTACTTTATTGGACCCATTTTTTTTCTTTTTTAATTGTATTTACCTAGCTAGTATAGCGAAAATGAATGTGAAATTGGTTCAGCGGTCACATTTAATTCCAATAGAAAAGTTCCATATATTTATTAGTAGGTGTCTGAATTATTAACATTTAATATTTTTTAATATTATTATTTTTCTTTAAATTTACATTACTCGAAACAGTAACACAATATATTATAGGTAGAAGTTATCAAAATACATTTACATTAGGAAATTCGTTACATGGAAAATATTTTAAAGAAATTACTCAACACAGCACAAATAAAGTAACGTTACTACCCAACACTGTAAAATATTGTTTGTTATAACTCCATCAAGATTGTATACTATACAAATTAAATTTTTTTAAGTAAGTACCATGTAATAACTTAATTTGTTGAAAAGTATAAGGTTGTTTGGTTTTATAATGCATTTATTTTAAGTATATCGTTTATGCATTTTTTAGATAAGTAATTAATACTTTTTTAAGATGCAGTGATGTTAAATTATTAATACGTGTCTACACGGAATAATTAAATTTTAAAAAATGTATATAATTTTAGCAATAGATAATTGTATTTAGTTTGTACCAAAATAAATGACTGTTAAATTAAAACATGTTCGTTTTTAAATATTGACTCAATTCTAAAAGATAGGTACCTAACCTAATATCTGGACCATGTGACACGAGTAATTTGGAATGCGAAAGTAATAAATGGTGATTAGTTTCTGTAGTATATTGATATATTTTATGTACAAACAAATACTAGTCAACTTAATAAAACAACAGTATACATAATACAACTAAAAAACAAAATTATACTTTAAAATTTACCTTAAGATCGAAGACAGGCGGAATTGCCGACTACACGACGACGCAGAAAAACTAGAGAATGTATAATATGATACACTATACCGTACAATCACTTTATCCACTGTCACTCGTGTTTGCCGTTCCGTGATCGAACCTAAACAAAACACGACGCCATTTATAAGAAAATTTTGATAAGAGATCCAACAAACTGTAGATAGTAATATGTCAAGGAGGATAGACATTAGACACCATTTTTACTACCCAACTTGAAAATATAAAATTTCAAAAATAACTTTAATAAATTTAATTCTTCTAGAGCTATGGTTGAAATATTGAAAACTATTAGAAAGTATAGTCGTTAAGCATGTAAAAAAAAGTGTGCCCAACTCGGATGTAAAGTTCAAAACACAATTTTGAATTTCACACCATAGCCATTGCAACACTGTAATAAAACGTCATTTACTCATTTATTTTCTGATAAAAATTTCAGAAAAAATCAATTTTATTTGTGTTTTGTTATTACGTCCGATTATTATTTGTGTCGACAGTTATAAATTATTATTTTTTTTGCGGGCATACACGGAGAACAGTGATCCGACGAGTTGGTTGTATTTCTATTGCCGTCATTATTTTATTAATATTCCAACCGATTGGTATAACATCGTTTTAAGTTTATTGAAGCAGTTATACTAAATCATTCAGGATGGCTACTTTGCCTTCCCCAAATGAAGTGAGAAAAATAATTAATAATAAATTTAAATTAAATAGTCTGTTTGAAAATGACAGAATAGCTGTTAACCTAATCAATTTTAAAACTAGAATATTTTGTTTTAAATTATATTATATTGTGATTTTATAGTGTGTTGTGTTATTATATGGGGTGAATTGTTTACTACTTGACTCCACCCTAAAATCAATTTATTAATAATTTGTATTTGTGTTTTATATCTTATGATTGTACAACATCAAGGTTATATTTTGAACCATTTTTATTAATGTTCAATGTTAAATATATTTCATGCTTAATTGTAGGTAGCTGGAAGTCACTACCCAATTTATGAAGCGCTTTATAATATGGTGAGTAACTACTTTAATTTAAAATTAAATTTGTTTTATAATTTAAAATATTAAGGATTAAGTCCTGAGTGCAACAACTTTGAAAGTCCATTTTATAAAACTGCGGGATAAGCATAAAACTTATTTTGAAATCCGTTGATATATTATTAGGTACCTATGTAATAATGTATATTATTACAAAATAGTGTTGACATTTTTTATTGACGTTTGCCTTCTGAATTTTAAAATGCCTATGTTCTACGATTGTCCTGAAAAGTTTTGAATAGAAAATTATCTGGTTGTGGTATCCAGCCTTTCATATTTATGAAATTTATATATTTGACTAAGTTGTACTTCATAATTATCTGTATATAAGTTGATTCTAACTATATTTTTTGTTTTTAGGTGGATCCTACAAATAAAGGAAATATTGGAGCAATGGATGCAGCAAATTTCCTTAAAAAGTCTGGTATATCACAAATTATACTTAGTCAAGTGAGTTCATTGTTTTTATGTTTATTAGTTAGTATACTTTTTTATGAAAGAAAAGTATCTAATTACCACCTGTAATAAAGTAATATAAAAATATAAAACACAACTTTTTTTTGCCTGTTTTGAAGATTTGGGATTTATCAGACCCAACTGCCAAAGGTTTCCTAACTAAGCAAGGTTTTTTTGTGGCACTTAAATTGATAGCATTAGCACAAGCTGGACGAGAAATATCAATGATAAACATCACTCAACAAACAATACCACCTAATATGGTATAAGTCAAATTATTGACTGGCTGAATGAAAATAATTTTAAATTTAAATAATTTATATTATAGGGCGAAGCATCAAAACAAATAGCAAGTAAAATCCTAACAGCGGGTTTAGTTACTACTGTTACTAATATGAATGACTGGTCAATGAAACCTTCAGAAAGAATGAACTATGATAAAATGTTTGAATCATTGAGGCCAGTAAATGGAACAGTTGCTGGAGATAAAGTAAATAGCATAAAATAATATATTAACTGTACATTTTTATTATTATCTCTTTTTAGGTTAAGGGATTGCTAATAGATTCCAAGCTATCAGTAGACACTTTGGGCAAAATTTGGGACTTGGCTGATATGGATAAAGATGGAAAGTTAGATCAACATGAATTTGCTGTTGTATGTATATTAAAGTATTCACTGTTAATATAGTTTATCTGAATGAAAACATAATGTATTTTTAGGCAATGCATTTAGTTTATAAAGCATTAGAAAAATATGCTATTCCTAGTGTTTTACCTTCTGAGTTATTACCTCCAGCAAAAAGAAAAAGTTCCACCATGGCTAACTCACCTGTACCTGTCTTACCAGTGCTTTCTTCTGGTGCTACTTCAAATCTAGTCAAACAACCACCAAAAGTAAGTTTTTGGATTAACCTAACAAGCAAAAACCATTTCATTTCATAACTATTTGTCTAAAATATATTATTATACATATAAAAATTAAAACACATTTTATTTACATAAATATTAAAAATATTTTTATATTGTGGTCATATAATTTTGAACTGTGCAAACTTAGTTTAGTATCAAAAAGAAACAGATCAATTTTCATACGTTTCAAGAATTAATATTATGTTTAGAAACTTATATCTATTTGGAATATAAATTTAAAAAGTATCTAAAATTGTTAAAAGCAATACTTCCTTTAATTTTATATTAATGTCATGGTGCTTTTTTATACAATTATATTTATTATATTTTTTATAAATATGCTATGTTTCATTTTCATTATAGTCCATCATATAATAACTATATCTTTTAATAAGAAAAAAATTAACTTTTCAAAATAATATATCGTGTGATAAAAGGTGGAAATGTGCTATTTTAGTTGCTAATGATAGGTGCCACTCAAGATGCAAGGGAGCGCTGCATTTCCCCTAAGTGTAAAATTACCTACCTTCCACATAAACCACACATACTACTTTTTTGGGCACACCTCTGAAACCAACTCTATTGAAATTTCAAAAAATAATAAACTGTTTGTGAATTGACGAATGGTTAGCATTCTAGGTTTAATAATACATAGTGAAATTATTTCTAGTTGAAATAGTGGTAGGTATTTTCTTTAAATTATGTCACATTATATGAGCTTGAAATTATAAATTAGTAATAAAAGATAAGAAAATATATAAAATGCAATTTAATCATATATGATGGACTAAATAATATAACAATAAAATTGATAAATAACCAAGCTGTTAGTACAGATTTTGTTATTAATTAATTATTCAATCTTGAATTATCAATTCTTGTACTTTTAAACACTGTTTTGAAATTTAAACTTATTATTTGAGTTTTATATAATCAATGGATTTTAATGTTGCATTTAAACCAATGTTTAGAGACCAATTACTCCATCTATTGGTTTAGTGCCATTACCAGCTACATGGGTAGTTACTGTAGAAGAAAAAGCCCGTTATGATTCTATGTTTTTGGAATCTGATGTTGATATGGATGGTTTTGTATCTGGACCAGAAATCAAAGATAGGTTTCTTAAAACTGGTATTCATCAATCTATATTAGCACACATATGGTAATTTTTAGAAATTAAGTCATAATATTATAAATATAAAATGTATTAATTATGAATATTCTAGGAGTCTTTGTGATATTAATCAACACGGGAAGTTGGATATCGAGCAGTTTAGTCTTGCAATGTGGTTAGTGGAACGTAAACTCAAAGGGATTGATCCACCAAATACACTTTCTCCTGAAATGATACCTCCAAGCAACAGAGCTGTTACTCCGTCAAATGCTGTTCAAGTAAGAATATTAATAGTTATTAATTTCTTAAAAAACGTGTTTAATACATTTTGTTAATACTTGGAATATGCTGCTTCTCTATCTAAAAACATTTTAAATCCAACCCATACAAAAATCCATATGACTACAAAAACTGCATAAAAATATATATCTTTTTGATTTGAAATGTTTAGTTCTTTAATTAATTTTATCTCCACTATTCCAGCTAGGTCATCCACTTGCCAGCATCTAAAAATTGAAAGGTTTTATAGTTTGTAATTAATGTTTACCAATATTGGTACTTGTTTGTTACCGCCCAATTGAGCTATTGAGCTGTATATAATTATTTTATCAACCCGTCACCACCTGGTGACCTTACATCATCAATCTTTACCTAATCTATAATCTAAAATTTCTATATTTCAAAGATATCTTACGTTTAGTTTTGTCTAGTATGTGATCTATTTATCTATTTATGAAAAAAGGATAAATACTATACTCTATTTCAAATAAGATCAGCCTTCGGCGGCTGAGTTGTGCGCATGGGCGTGTCTTTGTTCTGTGGCAGCGCCTGACTCGACACCATAGTGAGAACGGCGTCTGACCACCGCCCGATAAAAACTGGTTGCTGCCAAAGGCTGATTTTATTTGGAATAGAGTATAGTTCTGTGCATTTTTTTCCCTTTCCCCTTCCACTACCTAGGCCGTTATGTGAGAGATGCACACCGCATCATCCGAAACCGGTCATCGCCTGGTATATTCTCTTTAAGAACGGAGGATACTTATAAATTATAATATTTGAAATTATATTTTAATCATGTTTGAATATTGTTGACTTGTTGTTTTGTTATTGGCATTTAATTTAAAGTGGATCTTACAAACATTATTTGCTTATTATAAAATATTGTCAAAAATTAATTTTATGAGTTATTTCCCTTATTATTTAATAATGGCATTCAATTTTTACAAGAAAAATATAATGTATAACATTTAAAGATCTTTATAAAAATGTCTTATTTTTTCAACATGTAATTATTATGAGATAATAATCTGAATATTAATAAAATTATCAAGTATGCTATTATTAATTTTAAACAATTCATTATTATCATTTACTTTTATTTGAAAGTTTTGTATCGGCGTATGAAAAATATTATAGTACAGCAGACACTTAACCCGGTGATTTGGTGACAAATTTTATAAGGCACGGTGGTGGCCCGTGGGGCTATAACAAACAACTCCATTATTTATATTTACGTAAATATTTTTTCATCTTCTTCAGTAGTATTTTTAATAGTTAGTCTATTTAATATATCAACTGTTATTCGTTCATTGGATAATATAATAATCTGATTATTTACCCTCCATTCATACGGAGCATCTGAATTTAAATTCCTATTTTTTTTTTAAAAGTTAAACTAATTAATACTGTTGTATTTTAAATATAATTAATAAATTAATTTGATTTCTAACCCGGGACATGTAATAGTTAGTTGTTCATTTAAAAATGTAATTATCACTGAAGTTTCTACTTTTGGTGGCAGTTCAGGTATTGTTTGTAATGGTGAATATATACCAGCAGAATTATTGACTTTTTCTTTTACATTCCCCTGCATATCTTTTATCTCATATACATCATCATTATTACATTTAACCTTGAATAAATAAACTCTAATACAAATTAAAATGCTTGTTATATCACATAATTATATTACTTGGCAATTTTCAATCACTACTCTTATGGCTTTATTTATTATTGTAATACCATAATAACTATATAGATCTAATAGACTACTTTCACATGGTAAACCAGTATCAAAAGCAGCCATTAATCTTTGTAAAACTTGTATTTTATTTCTGTTCTTTTCATTTTTAATATTTACTTCATTAATGTTATCATCTATAATATAATATAATCTTAGTTGTTTATTTTGATTTTTTTGTGTGTAGGGAAATACAATATATGGTTGAAGTTTTCTTATTGAAACTATTTGCTTCATAAAAAAGTTAATTCATAGATATTCTTAAATTATTGTATCGCATATTAAGCAAAACAATAAAAACTAAGATTCTTATTTACCTTTTAATGATACAATACAATGACCAAATTTAATTTTTTTTCCCATCACTTCACATTTGCTACATAGTGACCACTGAGTCCATTGATTCCAAATTTTCAAATTTACATCCTGTATTGTTATTTTCCCACTTGTTGTATAATTAAAAAAGTTAGTATTGTTCATCTAAAATTATTTTATACATTTATATTTATTTTATTCAATAAAAAATTTTATTTTTTATCTACTTACATCAATTATTAGCTCATTATTATCATTAATGAGTTCAATAAAATAAGGCCCCGCTTCACTATTTGATAATTTACATTGATAGAAACCACTTTTAGATTCATCCATATTTATTATAGTTAAAGACAAGTCTAATGGTGAAATTTGAAAATAATCATTTTCTTCTATTAAGCTTAAATTATTTGAATTTCCTATCCATGAGTAGTACCATACATTTTTGTGATATACATCATTAGGCGAAATACATAGTTCACATTCTAAGCTATTAATAATAAGGAAATTATTTGTAATTGATATATAATTTATATGTGACAAGAAAAAGTCAAAATCAGACAAACCTCAAAAGTTCCTGTCAAAACCTGAACTGCAGTACTTGGGCAAAATGTAATTTTTTGACTTTTTTAAACATAATTTTGGGCAAAACCATAGCGATTAAACATTTGAATATTTCAGATTGGATGCAATGTTTTTTTTTATATATAACATATTTAAATAACGATAAAGAAAAACATTATAATTTATATTATACTATAGTCTTATAGAAGTATTATAATGTTAATTTAAAAAATAAAAAAATTAATCAAAGCATTCAAAAATTAAAAATGATTATCATAGATTGATTATAATATATATTAGATTTAAAATAGTACATTTAATAATATAAATAACAAAAATATATTTTGAGGTATTTATAAAGTTATTATATTAATTTATTTACATTAAAAGAATTTAAGACTCCTTCTGCTATAGGATTATCTCAATTAGACCAAGTGTATACTGTGTTACTAGATAGTATAGGTACACAAATAGCATAAAGATAAGATTAATCATTGTTCAATTGATTACAATAAAAAATTATTTTTATAATTGAAATAAAATCCAATTATTTTCATTATTGTTTCTCACTACAATTTTTCCATTGCTAAACTAATTAATATGTTGGTCACACCTAGGATTGTCTAGGCAAAAGAAAATAATATGACTTTTTGCCCAAGAAATGTAGATAGTTTGTGTTTTGCCCGGGCATTTCTGAGGTAAACTCAATTTTGTAACATAATATATATGATTATACTATGAATTATAAAATTTATTAAGAATTCAATTAAATCTTTATTACCTTAAAGATGAGCTTCTAAATGTAGTTATTACTTTTGCTTGGAAAATATTATTTTTGTTAATACTTTTAAGAAGCTCTTCTGAACACTTATAATACAAATCCCATAGTTGTTTATTTTTATTTATTTTTATAATATCGTTCCCTGGATAGTCAAGATAAGAACCTGGTTTTGGTCCTACCTGTGAAATTCCACGAGTTTTATTCCAACTTTCTTCTAGAATATTTTTAGTTTTTTTCCGCAAATTCTTCCATTTTGATTTTAAATCAATAGATATTATATTTTCTGAAATTATTAAAATAAGTATTGCAGAAGAAATTACCTGTAAATATATCATTTTAAGCTAATATATTTCTTGATTTATCATTATGTTTTATCAAAGTAATTTAATTTGTTTAATTAAACAATTATATAATTAGTTCTAGTAACCAAACCTAGTAAATAACATTGTTTATTTGTTAATTTTCTTACTGATGGCTGTTATGAAAAAATACACTACTCTACACCAGTTTCAGATTCCCCCACAGTGCAGTGTAGTACTCTTTTTATATAAGAAAAATCAATGCTCCTCAATTCTCAACCTTGGTTACTTTTCTTATTGGAGTGGCGGAGGTTTTTATAACGGGCTGCAAATGCATAATTCACTTGATAATATTATTTCTGTATGATTTTTATGAATATTTTAAATAATTGTATGCTTGTATATATAATTTAAAATGTTCATATTTTTATAATTTTAAGGATTGAAGTTAAATTTAAAATTTTAGGGTTAGGCTCATAAATGGTTGATAACCACTGAGATACAGTATAGTGGATTTTTAAAATATAATTTTACTGTGTAAATAAAGTTGGATGTATTTGGAATAATGATTATATTTTCTTAAGACTCTAGAAAAGCCTCCAATGTATTCAAACCCGGAATTGGATATGATTCAAAAAGATATTGATGAACTAGTCAAAGATAGACTTATTCTGGAAACAGAAATTGCTCAAAAAGAAGCTGATTTGAAAATACGTTCTGGTGAAGTCAAAAGTTTACAGGTAAATGATTTTCTTTTTTTTCCATTTAAATTATCTTATTGGTCTCTGTCAATGGCTTTTCACTTGGGAGTGGTTGAGTATGTCTAACACACTAGCCCCCTTCTCTAAGAAAAGTATTTTCATGTGTGTGGATGTAACTTCAGTGGAATGGATCCAGTGTGGCAGGGCAAAGGAATCAGGTTTGAACTGATGACTGCTGCACGCATCATTGCCAGCTGTGTGAAAATGATTTCTGATTTGAAAGTAATACTGTTTAAGGGTATTTTTAAAACTGAGTAGGTAATTGAGAAAATATAAAAACATAAAATCAATACGCTCATAAAGATGTTATTAAAATATTATAAGTGTTTATTGATTTTTATTAAGTTGTATATAAAGTTATGTATTAAACTTATTTGAGTATTCTTCAAATAAAAATATTTTTGTTTATTATGTTACATAATATATAGTTTTGTTTTACCTTGTATTATTAACATTATTATTCAATACAAATGTATTTTTAGGGAGAACTAGATACCTTATCTGCTACTCTAAAACAGTTAGAAAATCAAAAAGGCGAAGCTCAAAAACGACTGAATGATCTTAGAAACCAGGTAACTTAGATTTTAATCCAATATTAATAAATTAAACAAAATACAACAAATTAAATTTAGATAACTGATAAGCATTTTATATTATTTTTTATTATTTTTATTATTTTATTAACACAAAGAATGCATATTTACTAATTCATAGTCTTAACATTTTGAATTTGTCTTGCATTCTAGTCATGTAACACTGATTTTTATGATTGTCTGCTTATTAATTTATTATTTTTATTCCTCCTATTAACTTGCATGTGCATATTTTCACAATTTTAGACTCTGTTGGTAGAATATGAAATAATCAACATCAATCAGAAAATTAATGCTGAACAAGTACAGGTATTTTATCCTAAACCTTAGATTTATCATCCAGCTTATTTTTATAGTTAACCGCATGTTTTTTAATAATACACTTAAAGTTAAAGTTTAATGAAACTACTTAGAAGTTCTATGATGCAAGGTAAAAATTAAATATTGTAGGGTGGATTGTGGTTTCCTGTTTTTTCTATGATTAATCCTGAAAAATAAAATAATGGTGGCTAACACTGTGTTTTCATTTTTAATTATTATTAACTTATATAATTAGGTACAACTTGTATGGTAAAATTTAACCTATTTATAATAAATATTATAAATAAAAAGAAATACAAAATTATGTTGCAACTATTGACGTATTCCTAATCATCAGTTTTTTTGTTTCATAGTTCTCATAATATTTAAATCAGATCAATACGTACTTATTAGTTATTCATTTCTTGTTATTTTTTCTTATTAAACATTGGATGGACCAATTAAGTTATAAGTTATGTAATGTTGTATTTTTAGTTTTTTACACTTATTTGTGTGATAACAAACTACCAACAATAATATTTTATGGAGGTTCCTACCATTATATCTGTTCCGTAACAATACATTTTTTAGTGGATTAACACTACGGTTGGAACAATCCAAACCGGTCTGAATATAGCATTCCGTTGTTTTAATAAAGTATTTTGGCACAGCTAATTGTTCCAGAATCAAACATCAATAATTGATGTAAACATATTGTTCCTTACTAAACATTTCTTGTAGAAAAACAATAATGTTTTGATAAATGATAAGATAATCATGTTAATTATTTGATTGTTTGACAAAATCTATTTAAAAATTATTTTCCTGGCTTGATGACGACAATTTTTTATGATGATAAGTATTTGTTATTTTTCCGTTCCCCTCACGACAGTTTTTTTTTTTTACCTATAACTTAATTGTTAATCTTTCCGATTTATAACGTTGAGCTAGTTTTTGTCTTATAAATGTATGGTATATAGTACTCGCCATTGTCTGTAGTATTCTAGTTACAAAAAACCAGTGTAATGAAACTGATGGTTGACTGCGGAGATGTGGTAGGTATGATTTTAAAATAAATGTTTTTCATGGTTTTAGTAAAATAAAATGTGGCAACCCAAATCAAAACAAAAGTCTATGCTAAGAAGATTTCAGTAAGACATATTCTGTAATATCAGTGAAACTCATATGCACTGGAACTAAACCACTCTTTGAATTTCTTGTTCTGTAGCCCTTTAAAATTAGCTCAAAGTAATCTATTACTAATCGTATTTTAATTTAGTCTGAATTTATTTTTAGAAGTTTGGATCCTTTTTCTACTCTTATTAAGTATTATTTATTGTAAATTAATCAAATATTTTATTATATTTTATTCAATAGGTAGACAATCTTCGCAGACAAGCTGATGAACAAGAACTTACATTAAAAGTGCAAGAAGCAGATCTTTCTTCTAAAAAACAAGAGCTTGAAGAGCTTAAGACTCTAGAACATAAACTTGAAAAAGACCAGGCTGAAATGGGCAAGAGATTAGATGAGTTGAATAACATGTTGCAAAATTCACAACTACAAATAAGTCAAGTAAAATTAACTATAGAAAAAATGTTAAATATATTTTTTAATGTCATAAGTTTCATTAGTTTAAGAATAAAGTAAATCAGTTGGAGGAGAATAAGCGTCAAATGGAAGATACAATTGAGTCAACAGAAAAAGCGTTGGCTGAAGGAAATGTTTATGCCATCCCAGATTCTTTACTAACATTTAATTTAGAATTCCGGGATCTTGAATGTAGTAGACTTCTAGGCAAAATTGTAAGTTACAATTAATAAATAGTATTGTCTAATTGTTAGTATTTATTTTTAGTATTATTTTATTCCTTGCATATTTTATAGGTTGATAATAAAAATTCTTTTGAAAATGTAAATGGTTTTACTCCAACAAACGGAACAAGTGGATCACGTGATGAAAACTCATTTAAAACAGGTAATTAACACATTAGTTTTTTTGTATCTTAAAGTTATTTAATTGCTTAAAATTTGTTCATAGATTTCTTCACAAATAATGATGCATTTTCTACAAACAATAAAGCGGTACATACAATTATATAATTATAATATTATGATACAATTCTTGACCTATTTTTATTATGCTATAGGGGACTTTTTCAAATGATCCATTCACTTCATTTGATGATTCCAGAACTAGAAGTAAGTTTCTTACTTTTACAAAATATATCACTTTGAAATTAGAATGTTGTACAATATAGTATTAATTTATTGTCATATTATTTATCACAATACATTTATTTTTAGGTCAAAGTACAGATCCATTTGGGGGTGAGACAAATGTATCCAAATTGTCTGATGTAAGTTACTTATTCTTTATATAATCTAACAAATTAATTAAATAAATAAATAACTTTATTGATTTCATTAAATTAATACTTGTTTTAAATTTAAAGAGACACGAAGATAAAGATGAGTTTGGTTGTGATCCTTTCGCAATACTACATGCCCCAACAAGACCAAGTTCAGCACCACCTCCACAGCGACCTGAAAGCCCCACTCCAGCACTTCCACCTAAGAAAGGAAAACAACCACCACCAAGACCTGCTCCACCAAGGCCCGCGCCATATCATGCACCAACATCTCACAACAGTTCTTCAACAAGTTCAGAGTTTGCTGATTTTGCAAATTTTAGCAGCAAGGTAATTTACTATTAAAATGTACAGAAGGTATGCATATATTCAATTCCTTTCTTGATTTCTTAGGAACCGGTTTTTTATCGCTTCACACGAACGTGTGGACATTTTATTGCTCAGCCACTCAATAATAATCAATATATTGTGTTAATTATCTAATTATTTTATGGTTTTAAAGAAAAACATACTATTATTATAGGTACTATAGATGTATTTTATAACATAGGTTGTTTAAAAACCATTGATCAATCCGTCACATCAAACACAAAACACTAACAATAACCCACCTTGGATATTAATATGTTATTGTTCATTATTATTCAAATTTTGGTCTGCTTAATTTTAATTTTGTTAACATAATCATTATTATTATAATTATACCTACTCTCAACCCTCTCATGTTTCTAGTGTCAAAATAGATGGTATAATACATTTTTAACTTAAGTAATGATTAATATTATTCTATGTTAGAGTTTTTCCCTATTCTAAAAATATGATTCATACTAGAGATCTGAAAAACCAAATGTGTTTATCTTCTATTACGCATTAGAATTCTTTTAAGTATTTAATGAATTTACTCCATCCCAATTAATATATAATATATAATTAATATATAACTGTGATTATATGAAAGTTACTAATACAAATGTTTTTTTTTATTTTTTATTTTATTTTTTATTTTATTTTTTTTCTATTTTATTTTTTTATTTATTTGTAGAAATAGATATGATTTTATTTATTTTTATAATTTTTATGATTTTTTTTATTATTTTTTTTTCGTTCCATTCTTAGTTTTCACAGAGTATCAAGACAGAGCCTAAATCAGTTTCACAATCACATAGTTTTGAATTCACTGAAGACCCATTCAAAGACTACAGATATGAAGATCCATTTAAAATTGATCCATTCTCAGATACAGGATTTGAAACAGATCCTTTTGGTGATGGCGCATTTTCTTCAGATGAATCCCAAAAAGTTAATATTAGTGATGAACAACTCGCATGGGAAGCCCAAAACAAATTTAGAATGGAAGAAGAGAAAGCGCGTTTAGAGCAAGAAAAATCAGATTTTGAACTGGCCCTAAGGCTAAGTAAAGCCACTTCTTCTGATAATAGGTCAAAAATTTTACTATAACAGTAAAAGTGTGTAAAATGCAATTACCAAAAATTAAACTTTGTATTAAAATAATTTACTAATTTATTAGTTATCCAAAACTGTAATAGGTACAGTAATGTACCAATTTTATTTTTATTTATTATTTAAAATTTTAAATCTAACACCATTCTACTCAGCAAATTGTAGTATTATATTTTGTTATATACATTTTTCACAAATTGTAATTATTTTAACCTCATAAAAATCATACATTTTTTCAAGGTGATGTACAAATGATAATTTATTAGATAAATCTGCAGTTCTGTATTACTGTCTAACCTTAAAAACAAGCATTATAATATGTTACATTTTAATTTCATATGGTTTTTTCCCTTATTTTTCAAATGAAAGTTGTAACGAATACCTTGAAGTTAACTAATGTCTAAAACTAAAATAGTTATTATAATATTTATATGCTAGCACAATATGGAAGTTATGTTGTTAACATTTAGATTAATATTAGATTGACAATGAGTCCACATTTAAAGTACTTAATGTTGAGCACACTACATATGAATACATAATATAGAGTATTTCTAATGCTATTTATAAAATTATATTGTTACCATTAACAAATGTAATTATTTATGATTCTAGACGGTATATTAAATTAAATTAAATCTTTTAAAGAGTAAGTTTAAAACTATAAAAGATAAACGATTATAATAAATATTAACAGAATTGTAGTGTAAGTACCACTGCCCCATACCCTTAAAACATATTATGATGTTACTATAATAAGCAACAGTATAATATTGTAATTTATAATAATTACTGTTAACTATTTACCTATTAATAATTATCATTATCCTATTATTTATTTGTATCTATAATATTACCTATATGAAAATTGTAGCCTATATTGTTACCATGTTAATTGATATTTTATCTCTCTTAATTTGTTATGTATGCTGTAATGATATTATTACATCACAGACTTCTTAACATTTTTCTTAAAAACTATAATCATAATAAATAATAATGTAATTTGTCACAAAAAAACGAGTTTTAATCACAAGTATAATATTTACTTGCATATTATTATAAATCAATGGCCATCAATTTTATGTTTTGTTATATTTTATACACTGTTGTTATTTTTAATTGTTGTTATGGAACATTTTTAGGGGCAAATTATGTAAAAAGAAAAACAATTTGTTTATTCTAAATACGAGCTTTTGAATGTATTTGTACATTTTTTTTTATATCTAGTAGGGATGAGTATAAAAAAATTATATAATATATCAAACGTTTTCTATATCCTCCCAATAATTCTTTATTTAATAAAAAAGTAAATAATATAATATCATGATATTATAATTAATTACAATTGAAGTTAAAACGGCCAGCTTACCTCACATTTTCACATTGATATAAAATCCCAAGTCAAATTATTTTATTTTATTTTTTTCTGTTGTCCTTAATTTATATAGAATCGTATTATGTGACAATTATACAATAATGTTTAGCTGCTGTTTCTATACATTTTGTTATTTTCCTTGTCCTATATATAATATAAACTTTTATTTTTAAGATTTAGCTGATAATTAATCGTTATTGGCTATAGTAGGATATTTTTTAGCCTCATGACAATATGTTAATTGTTGAAAACTAATACTACTTTTCTGCATTCCATTTGTTGATAAATGTGTATCAAATCTAACAATAAAATGATTGATATTATTAATATTTGTTTTTTGTTATTATAGTAATAACCCTTTCCTAGGATTAGGTATCTATTTTTTATTTGTTAAAAACTAATATTAAATAATATGTAACTAATGAATGTGTTAGAAATATTGCTTAATCTCATTCCAGCAAAGTGTAATATAAATTATATATCTACTTATGTACAATTCAATTCAAGTTTTTAGAGTCAAAATAATAGGTACTTAGGCATTAGTCATTACTCGTTAGGTGTTATCTCTTTAGGTTGTACTTAGTATTCTTATAATATATTTGATAATTGTAGCAAAGTGGGAGATTTTGTGTTTAACCGCCCCTTCCCATTGACATTTTTTGTCATAATGAATGTATTATTTATGAACAATAATTGTAAAACACTTGGCTTAATTTATACTTGACCCTCGCCCCATTTTTTTTTGTCATATTTGTTTTTTATTTGTATAATCTGTATAAAATATAATTACAATAAGCACAATAATATAAAATTTAAATCATTATGTTTATAGTTTGCATTGATTACTGCAGTGTGTAGGTAATCATAAAAATAAGGAATTTTTTTATTTTTTAATATAATTTTGTGTAAAGAGTACCTACCTAAAGTTGGAGAGGAACAAGCTTATTGAATCCTATTTTTTTTTAACAAATATCAATGTATGCAGTGCTCGACTTGTCGGTGGTCACAGGGGGATGGAGTACCCCAATTAATTTTCAGAAATTTTAGCGTACCCCTACTATTAATTTAAAGGATAATGCACGGGACTCATCATAATTCTGCATTTTTATTAAAATGCGCAAGATACCATCATATTTGTCTTGTGGATTATTTCATGATCGCTTATCTATAAATTAGTTTATATTAAGTACCTATATTATTAACTAATTATTTCTAACTATTATTATTTACCCATTTACTTTTATTATCCTTTTGAGTTTATTATTATTTATAACTATAATATATTATATAAAAGGTACTTGCAGTAATTACCTACTTGTCTTTTAACTTGTATTTTTATTTTTTTTTAAATTTATTATTTAGTCATATTTTTTATATGATTAAAAGAGGGATATTCGGAGGTGTGAGGGAATAGTCACCACGACTCAATAACGTTTACAACTGATGGGGACGCTCTTTTTTTAAAGGTAAACAGAGGGACTCTACTTTAATTTTGTCAAGTCGAGCACTGAATATATGTATATATAAAAATGAGTGTAGGGGGCATAATATAGCCTTGGAAACTACATACTGAACAAATTGAATACGTATAACTTGAGACTCAGGACTTTATAGCTTCGTTCTTCAACCCCCATAGGGTGGCTCACTCGGAAATTTTGTTTTGGCTCACTAAAATAGAATACTTTTTCGTTTGTATAATGTATATAGAGTTGCCATTGGTTACAGAAATAAAATTGATGTATATAAGTACCTACCTAACCTATATAAATAAAAACTAGGTAATGTACTTATGTAAATTGTGAGTTCTGAGTGAGCTTGTATGCTAAAAAACTATCCGATTTATTTTTACGAAAATGACAGATATTGTTCTTAGAGATATCAGTCAATTATATTCAGTGTAGAGAGTAGTTTTAAACTCGTCCGAAAATATACCAACTAACCAACTGCCATACCCAATCGGTTACAGCCTACAAGTGGATTACCTATCTTTGTCAAATAAGTTCACAAAGCGAGGTACAACGGTCACACGATTTACCGTGAACTGAGGTAGGTACCTACCTACCTATGCTAAAGCCTAATCCGAGATACACATCTAGCAGAATAGCACCGTATTTTATATTTGCTAATAGTTCCCAGGTCGAACGTCGAAGTCGGGTTATACAGCTATATCGCTGCAGATACTAGGCACATAATATTATTATTATGAAGTTATGTGTCTGTGGTCGTCGTTTATAATATAGATACCTATTATCATAGAACTTATTATAGATCGATTTTAACGGATATTTTGAAGATTGTTTTTAGAGATACTGGGGAGGCTTAAAAAGTAGTTTGAATATAGGTAATGTTTATATGGATAATATTATCTATAGACCTTAAGTTTCAACCACGTCCGATATAAGCTACTATTGATCAGTGACAAATAGTAGGTCGTTATAGTAGTTGGGTACTAACGATCATATGAATTGCAGTATTTTAAAATTGTTCACTTTCGATACACCTAACTATTGTTAGCTCATGAAGTTATTATATTTTAACCAAAATACTCCAAACGTTAAATTAAAAACAAAAACAGCACATCAAATTGGTACCTAGCAACTGAACACAGAGTGGCAGACGTCACGGGCGATGCTTATGTTTCTATAATATATGTATAGATTTAAGGAAATTATTTGCAACTTCGTTGAAAAGTTAAAAAAAAAAATATGTCAGTAAATACTAAATAGCGCTGCAATATTATCGTCTAGGCGCACATTACTCAAATATACGGGAATACCCACATCACGGGCGTTACAAGAGTGATGGATGCAAAATTAACGAGTAATTTTTGTTTATCACCATGAATCCCATAATATCTCACCTATCATGATAATATGGTCTTGGATAATTTTTTTTCATACATTTTTACTTTTTAGTTGATGTCGTTAAATATTAATTTGTCTAATCCCTATTTAGGTAATCCTAATATATTATTATACACGGAATGCCGGGATAGTTTTTATTTTAACATTACGAACACTAACAAAACATTTTCATTTTGAAAAATGTAAAATAACAGACTTATGTTCTTATATTCCATATTACCCTTATGACAAAATAAGTCATCTTCTTAAATCCGTATAGGTTGGCTCCTTATTTAAAGTTATAACTCTTGATTTTAAATCTAGTTATAAATGTACGCATTTGGTCGATACTTACAGGTAGGTAAGACCTAACGAGTAGATAACCGTGGACCTAACTAATATTTTTTTTCTGCTTGAACACCCTTAATAGACGATTTGAATCTATATCCAACACGGTGTTTTTAGTTTGCATAAACGAAATTTAAATTTAATATTTTGTTTCCAATTTTAGGCTACAAGCATTGATCTATTGATCATAGATAGTTTTTTGGTTATAGACTATATAGTGTTATACTATAGTATACCTACTCCCCATCTTAAATGTCTATCCTATAATTTTCCTCTCTGTAAACCATCATTATAGTGCAATTTATAAGATTTTAGTAAAACAGCACCCCTAGTTTTAAAATAAACACGTTCATATTTATGCAATTTATGGACTAACTGCAAAAATCGGTGCAACCCATACAACATCCATCCATTGATTGTTGGTTCCCAAACAGCTCCCGTCGAAAACAAATTTCATGAATACCTACGTAAATTCCCCAACGGCTCCGGTATTTGACAACAAATATTCTTTATAAATTACATTGCATATAAAAAAAACACACTTTTGAGACAGTCCTAAGTATGTATGAAGTGGGAAGAAAATTGTTGTTGTCAATAACTGTAGCCGTTTGAAAATTTGCCTTTTTATAAAACGGGAGACAAATAGTCTATGGCCGAAAAAATAAGGGGCTTCAACAACCCCAGTTTTTTTTATTGACATTTTTCTACAGGTCATTAAGCGGTACCTGGGTACCTACACTTCTGGAAATATTTATTAAATTTAGTTTTGATAAGAGTTTATGATTTCAAACTTTGTCAACTAGAAAAGTAGTTGCTGTTGAGTGTACTTTATTTTTAAATCCATTTACCTATTCTTATAGGTAAAGGTACCTACCTAATATTCTTTGATATTATAGATATACTCTTGAATAATTGATTTTTAAGTATCTACTTATTAAAAATAGAAAAAAAATGATATATTTGGGTAAAAATTAAAATAACGAACAATTGTCGGATAATGCATATGAGGATAATGCATCACAAAATTACATTTAGTCATATTATACACGATTCTAATCATCGACGAATGACACTCCTTATTAGTGGCTTAATTGGGGGGAAGGGGGCACTTGCCACCCCAGACATTTTTGTCATGCTATCCCTCTTATATCATGCAGTAAATAATCCTACTTAGGTACTTATATCTGATTATATAATTAATTAATAAAAAAACTACCTACATTTAGGTAATTACTTGTAAGCACCTATATAACAAATTTAAAAACAATAACAGTATACAAATGCAGGGCCCTACAAGGGGGGGGGGGCAGTTGGACCTGGAGTACAGCCTTAAAGGGATTCGTTGAAATGAATCTGTAATTTTTGAAATTTTGATAGTAATAGTTACTTTCTTTATATTAAATAATATTTTATGATATAAATGTATAATATTAATTATTATATATTAAGTAATTTTGTTATTTTAAGTTGTGGGTTAACCATTGATTATCTAAAAATCGTAAATGAGACACCTGTATCGCTTGTAATGAATTGTATTTTATTGTAAGTTTTGTATAAGACCTGCAAAAATATTTAGTACAGGTCACAAATGCCCAAAATATGATGTGGGGGACCAGTACAAATGTGTGTATTTAAGTACTTTTAAACGATTATACATAAAGTTTGCCATATTGTCCCGTTTAAAATTCCTTAATTTGGTAAGGCTTATGTGGAATAGCCAAAAGGTATTACAAAATAAGTTTGGACACATATTATATTTATGCGATTACGTTCTGCATTATCATTCATCACCTACAAGTTATGTGAAGCCAGTGGTGTATTTACGGGGGGGAGGTCCATGGGGTCCGAACCCCCATTAGCCCCATAAATACCTATCGAAGCATCTAATTAATATATTCTGCAACGGAACCCCCACATAAATGTATTTGAAAATTAGATGGACCCCTCCCCCCATGAAAAATTCCTAAACACGCCACTGTGTAAACTTTACACTGTAAAGCATGCATCTAACCGGAACATAATTAAAATATATAATATCCCATAAATAGAAATTCCGCCTTTAATACGTTACTTATCTACTTAATAAGTATTTATGTCAACTTATTTTAAACGATATAAGTATAGTAGATAAGCTTTATAATGTGTTTACCATATTATTTTTAATTCAAAGTTCCTACTATGGGAGGAATGAGGATCGATCGTATTTTTATTATTTTTTTCATACATATGTAGGTATATGCCATGATCAGAACTTTATAACTTATTATTTAATATTTACATATATTGAAGCATAATGACAAAATTTAATTTAAAATTAAAAAAAATTGACGTAATGACGTATTGTTATTATTTATTAACAAATGTTATCTTGTAGGTATTTTATTTCTGAGCCTCTACACTAGTTGTATAGAATTACTATATTAAATAAAATAAAATAAGCCACGTGTAGGTTAGTACATACATATGTATAGTATACATAGTTAACTAACCTATTATAGTAACCTTCCTGCAGCCGCAGACCGTAGTCTAGCTATTTGATACTTTTTCGACCTTTTTATCGTGGCCAATACATTTTTTTAGACAACTTCTACTCTTCGGACTTGGATAATATTATTAGTAATAAAGTATGCACATAACGAGACACCTCATCGGTCGACGATGCGTTGAAAAAAGAACACCTCTACGGCTCTACCTATAATTATTATTATTAATATTATTATCGACTATATTATTGTAACGTACCTACTTGAATTTCGTCACTGCGATCAACAATGACATATTATACGCGTCAAAATAATAACAATCGATCGCCATTCATCGTACACGGACATATACGTCATGTCGTAAGCGACGCCATCCGAAATCGGAATCGTATGCGACGCGGCGGCCGTGCGTGCGTTGTACCCATGCGCCCCGCATTTCAGTCATCTCGGGGTCCCCGTATCGATCGGTCCGCGGCTGGCCGGCCAACAGTGCGATGCGTAGTGTCATTAGTGTTCCAGCGGCGGCAGAGGGAGACGGATATCAACGGTTAACTAGGCCGCGGCTAATAAAAACAAACCCGATAACATAATATAGTATTCGATATCGTATTGTTATTAAATTGTCGTTTATGTTATATTCATGTGCGCTCGTCCGGTTTAACAATATATCGGTTATTATTTACTTTAAATCTTCGGGCCTCTCTACAATTGTATAATAGTATAATATTTTTATCATTGTTATTATTATTATACCCATAATTTATAAAAGTTTATTATATTATATAATATATATATATATAATACTATTGTATGTATAACATTGTTCAGATTGTCGTACGCGTCGGTGTGGCCAGTATATTATATAGTACCTACCTAACTATCGTTATTATAGAGAGACAATAACATGAAATCCGCCAAAGTCTTGGTCGCCCTATTCCTATACGGGTGTTGCATGGTCCGAGAATGCCTTCAACACGACAATCCTGAACCCGTCAAAACAGCTCTGTAAGTACCTATACCTAAGACAGTCCTAGGTATAATAAAATATAATAATATTTTATAGGTAGGTACCCCAACATGCCATGATAATATGAATGTATAATATGATATACCTACCACAAGTGGCGTAGCCATGGGTAGTGCCCCCCTTCCATTGACCGTATCAAAACATTAAAACAACATTTTTTGTTAATTGTTGAGTATTTTATTTTTATTTTGGCTATGCTCCTCCCTTATTTTTAAATCCTGGCTACTCCACTGCCCACCTCAGTACCACCCACGTACTTATGACATATTATAGTCGGTCAAGATATATATATACATTTAATAATTGTCAGTCGTGCATAGGGGCAATTTGGAGGGGGGTTGGGTGAGTTTTAAAATTAGCACTCTCATAATTTGAAACCATTGTTGAATATGTGATGATATTTGATTGTAAAGAGTAAATTAAGTCTTGTAAGACTATTTGAAAAAATAGGGGGTGACGCGTTCATAATATTTTAAGCGATGTATAGTACCTAACAGTTAAGTACTATATAGTATATACCAGTTAGTTAGGTCCTAACTTTACCTATGTTTGTAGTATACTTACTTAGTTATTGAAGTAAGAACCTATAAGATAATTTTTTGTTAGCTTGTATAGTTGTATAATATGTTATTTATAATTTAAAAAAAAAATGTACAATGTCTCATAAGTCATAATACATAATAAAATGTACAAATCCAGGTCTAAAATCAATATAATATAATTATAATACGTCCGTATAGGGATCCGGGTGCATATCTTGTATTTATGTATTTTTATTATATCGTAAAATATTAATAATAATTATAAAATAAAGAGTCTATGCTATATATTATATGCGCTCTAAGTCTAGTAGTGGTGGTGACAAAACGTTCAATTGTTGTGTGTGTGCTGGTGGAAGGGGGGGGGGGTGAATTTAGTAATTTTGGCACAAAAAAATGTTTTCACCCTATGGCCTATAACTTTATCCAAGAATATTAACTACTAACGTTTTATTCTTGTTATATAGTTATGTATTAAAACTTCTATAATATTTACGTATAAAAAGGAATTAATCAAGTCCTTAAGAGAGAAGGACGATTGCCTCTCTCAGACCATCACTGCTCAATAAGTTTCCGTCGAGGAAAATATTTTTAACTAAGTAGGTATTTAATTATATATATATTTTCGTGTTTTGATTCGATTCGAAAAATAATTAAAAATAGAGGTCGTATAGGTACAGTTATAATCATAAATTATAATAACATTGTAATATTTTTAAAAATAATAAAATCCACCCTGACAGACTTAGAAAACAATAAGTAGCTGTTACAGCTGTTGTGTCTTAATTATTGCTTATTAGCAATTGTCAAAAATCAAAATTATGATGTCAATACATGTTTATTTTATAACACTAATATAATATGTAATATGTATTACATACCTATTGTATAATATATATGTATCTCTTATTGTTTAAATAATTAATAAATACGATTTATCCGCAGGCTTCAGACGTGGGCTGAAAAGTTATATTTTGAATTATGGAACTGCGGAGAATACATAACTAATCGAAAATCACTGCAAAGTGTAAGTATATTCATATATGTATAGCTACGGTGCTGTATTTACGGGGGTGGGGGTCAAGGGAATCGATTCCCCCATAGGCTGTATATAATATGCAAACGTTTTTGGAGTCCTAACTAAGGCCTCTAATTTTAAAGGCTGGGCTATTGGATAAAATCATATCCCCCTCCTAAGACAAACACTGAAATACTCCACTGTATAACTATGATACACAATACACATATATGCCTATGATAGATATATATTTATAACTCAGGACTCAACCAGAATATAACAAGAATTGTATAATACAATATATGTTACATGATATAATAAAACTTATATTTGATTGGAAGATGTTGGTACATAAATTGTTATTTAGCTAGGTATACAATTGGTAAATATTTTATAAGTCTGTAATTAAATGTAAAATATGTGTAATAATGCTATTTGTGAAGAATAATTTGTGAAGAATATAGATTATATAGATTTATGCTTAAGGCATCTAGGTAAATAATTAAGTATTTGTAATAATGTTACCTATATTGTTTTTTTCTTAGTTCAATAATGAATATTACTATTTTGCTATTTTAAAATAAAGATATAGGTACCTATATATTAGATAATTTTATAATATGTAACCCCATATTATTTTTATATTGTATCTTAAAATGATTTGGAATAATTACGTGAATTAAAAAAATTATAAATATTCTAATAAGTAGATATAACTAGGGAGGTAACTAAAAAAATTAGATTTTCGATAACTTATTTAGTTATTATTCTCATTTTACAATAAAACATATTTGAATATATTTATATTTTATGCTTCGAAATGTTTCATTCTATTCAGATAAAAACCTTTGTCGGTATTTCTTGTAAGATTGTAAATTGTAAAAAGGTGCTTATATTGTAAAATTACCAATAAACGATGTTACAATATACTTACTACAATAGAATTTCGATACCTCTAATCGGTCGGGGACCAAAAAAAAAATTGAGCTAAGTATTACAATACCGAGTTTTAGTAAAAATTATATATGTAAATTGAAATTTAGGGGCCGAGACATTCTTTCAAGTTATTTAAAATATGAGTTATCGAGGGTCCACTGTATAAATTGCCATGTATCAAAAAGTTTTGAGTACCTAGTATAAATATTTCATAATTTCTTAATTAATTAAATTGACAATTAGGTAATTAAAAACATGATGTCATTATATAGGTCATATAGGGTATAAAGTATAAACAAATATTATACCTATTTAATTCGTGTCACGCATATAATATAACATTTTAATATTGTAAAATGGTTATTTGAATAATTGAACGTAACTTAAAAACTTAAAACTTAAAATATAAAAGATTTGAATGTACAAAATGTTTCAAAAGTGACTCAACCGCACATACAAGAATAAAACATAATTGAACACCAGTCATATTATATCCTTCAGACTAAAAACTCCGTAAAGTACCTACATTGTGTAGGTGTGATTAAAATATTAAATTAATCACCACTCACCATTGGTGGATATTTGGTTGAATGTATGGGGGACTCGACATTTTTATACGCATTATCAAAAGTAAGCAGATTTCAACCTTCAACTTACCACCTAAATTTTGACCTCAAACATGTATATTGTAATGGTATATAAATGTGAATAAATTATACGTAAATAAATGCGGTATAATAATATGTAAAATAGACAATAAATCTATTATTATTAGGTATTAAAAGTTTTATAGACGGAATAAACCTTGTTCTGAGGGGGCTTGAAAACGTCCCGGAGGAATTAAGCCCCCCAAATTCCTCCCACAAATAGGTATATTCAACTATACCACGCACATAAGTCACTCAAAAATCTCTTTAAATGAACCAACATATTATATCGCTCAAATAAAACAATGACAAATTTAAATTAGGTAAAATTCTTCGTATTATTGTAATGAAAGCTCCTCTTCAAACACTTTAATTATAGTAGGTATGTAAAGTGAATACAAAAGGGATTATTAATGTTTTTAAGAGATGGATACAATGTGGCACTTTGCACCAGAATTTTTTATTTATTTTACAAGTTCGAGTGCTTGAATAATTTCTTCGTTCAAACACTAGAATAAAAATGTAAACAAACAATTGGCTGCTAATAACCGTTATTATTTGGGTTAATATGGGTTTGATATTAAATTACTACGTGTGTCAAGTATAGAGTAATAATAGTGTTTAGTGGTCCAGAAAAAACTTATTAGGCAGCTATTTAATGTATAAAATATCACTTAGAAATTAGAATATTATTTCAAATCACGAAAAATTATAATGATTAACTTTAACTATATGATTATAATTAATAGATATACCTATGAGTGGTTGGTCATTTTGATAGATGGCTTAACCGCAAGAACAGTTTTTTTTTTTTTAAATTTTACAGTTAAAACATATTCTAAGCCTGTTAATAATAATTATTAAAATATTAACTTAAAAATCGAATCCACCGCAAAAAAGACATATCACATGACATTTTGATAATTAATTTTATTCGTGTTTTGAAAAAAAATTATTGGGACTATATGGGTTTTTGCCAATTCGAGTGTTCAAGATTTTAAGGGTTCTTACGATAGTACCTATTACGACACTAGTTGATTCAGGCGCAACGCCCTGATTTAATCAGAACCAGATACACGTGACACGAGGAGAAACAGTTTTTACACTCAAATTATTATTTAAATTATTTATTTGTTAAATTTGGATACCTATTTAATATTTTTTAAAAACTATTTGTTATACTTTCTATATTTTCAGTACATGAATACTTATTAAAAGCATAATATGTCATATCTTATACTTAAATCTAATCAATACTTAATAGACCCATTACAATTTGGTCCACAGATGATCAAGTGCCGAAGAGTTTTTTTGCTCCTGATCCTTAAGAAACTATCAGTTTAATTGGTTAAAATTAATAAATTATAATATATTATTTAATAATGAATTGGTACATACTTACACGAACTATGGAACGTAAATAACATGCTTTAAAATATTAAGTAGGTCCCTACAAAATTGTATATAAATACTAGTTCGTAAATATAAATTAAATCAGATAATATAGGTATCCAATTTATATTTAAATAGACTATTAACTAAATTGTAGATACTCGTTAGGTTAGTTTAGATAATAAAAGAAGCTTAATAACGCATTTTTAAAAAAATTATATTTTTTCCTCATATGAGAAGAAAAAAAACACTTTATTACATCTATTCAACTCAATAAACGTGTATAAAATATTTGATTTCTCAGTAAATGTTTGTATTTTCAATATTTATTTTATTTATATAAATATAGGTAGAATCTATATACTATTTTATATTAAAATATTATTTGAATATCTAGTTGATAAACTTTGAATTATTATTATTCATAGAAATATAACAAAGAAGCCAAATTAGAAGGAAGGAATGGACAAATTTTGGTAGCAAACATTTCGAGTGTTATTAAATCAATGATGGATAAAAAACAACAATCTTTAAAAGTTAGTAACAGTATTTATATTTGATAATTAAGTTTTGTAAATTAATTTTTACATTTTATGATGTAATGTTGGTGTATTATATATATATATTATATATACACAATATTTAGGAACAATATTAACTATTTCTTATATAATAATTTATATTTTATTATTTCATAGAGAATTTTAGAAAGCGTTGAACAAGTTGCAGTTTCAGCCCACAACGATGCACCACCGGGTGATGAATATAAGGTTCGAAATGCAAAACCAAATAAAGCTACCCCACATACAAACATATTACTAAATGATCTAAAAGAAAATTCTCATTTTTACCACACGCCTGTAAACGCTACATATAGTTCTGTACATATACCAACTTATGTTTATGACCGGGGTAAGTCAAACACTTAACTACAATTATACCTATATAGTATTTATATTCCTACACTAATGTAACATACGTATAATAATGTTCAAGAATTAATAAATATTAATTTTCATTTAAATATTTTTGTTTGTAATTATGGTTAATAATTTTTAAATATTTATTACATATTACAATTTAGCATCTGATGTTATAAAGGCTCTCAAATGGTCAGAAAACCTGGATGTAGCCTTTAGAAAAAACTACGAAATAGATCCTAGATTGTCATGGCAATATTTTGGAAGTACAACTGGTTTCATGAGACAATTTCCAGGTACTATATTCTATACATTGTTCTATCAATATATTTTCATCGTAATACCCATTTGGTATATAATTCATATAGGTAATTTTAATGGCCGACAATTTATACCAACCTTCGCAAATGCTTTCGATTGATCACTAAAAAAAACCCGAATATCTAAAAATAGCATAAAAACCCCCCCAATATTTTGAAATGTATGTCATGTCTAGTAAAGTTTAATATGAATAATTGGTCGGTGAAAATGTCAAGTGTCTACAGAAATTATTTTTTTAATTAGGTACAGCAAAAAATAAAATCAATTTTGTCAAAAACTGGTTTTGCGTAAAAATTCCCGCCATCCTAATTTTTTTGTTTGTTGAATTCACCTACCGAACACCTTATTTTAATAGATCTAAGAATTTTAAATTTTGTTTTTTCAAAAGTACAAAATATATCCAATTTGGTACCAGAAATAACTCTCAAAGTTGTTGATCAAAGAATTTTTAGTATAAATCATGTACATTAAAATGCAAGAAAATCAAGAAAAAATCAATACACATATCATTCCGTTCAGAATCTAAAATAGTATTATTCAAAAAATATTTTTTCTGGGAAAATACCATTCGATAAATATTGTTTGTGGAAAAAATTAAATTTCGTTAGGAAGTTCAGGAAGATTACTATTCGGAAAATATTATATTTGGAAAAAAGGCCTCTTAACATTGTCAAATAAGATATATATAGTGCTTATAAGAAATTTGTAATTAACAAACCCACCCGTATTAAATAAATACTTGATTTATAAATATTTTGAACTACGCTGTTTAAAACTATTCTCTTATTTCCCAATTTATTTTATATTTATTAATTAACATAAATAGTTATTGATAATTACTATAACTCGTCTACTATTATTTGTAGCAATGGAATGGCCAGATAAACCAGAAAGTACAGAAGATTTGTACGACTGTCGAATGCGTCCTTGGTACGTAGAAGCAGCTGCCAGTCCTAAAGATATTCTTATATTAGTCGATAATTCTGGGTCAATGATGGGACAAAGTAAAATCATTGCCAGGCACGTGATAAATACATTATTGGATACATTATCAGTCAACGACTACGTGAATGTACTTGTATTTAGCAATGTAACGAATGAAGTCGTCCCGTGCTTCAAAAATTTACTCGTACAAGTATGCATTAATTATTTAACATCGAAAATTAAAAAAAAATAAATAGTTAAGAGGATTTTATTTACATCTATAAGTCAAAATTAATTATTAAATATTAAGATTAAATACTGAATTTATATAATAATTAATTAATTATACTAATCTCATTATTTGGTAATAACATTATAGATTTGTGTACACTTACACATTAAAAAAAAAAATGTATCTTGAGATATTGTAGTATTATAAAGATAACTAAGTTTAATTAAATATTAATTAACCTATCATGTGATAATTTATTAATATTTGATAAAAATATTCTTTTACACTAGGTATTTTAATTAAGAAACCTTAATAAGAATATTTTATTTTTTATTCAGGCTACACTTGCAAATATCAGAGAGCTAAAATTAGGTGTGGAAAATATTGCCGATCCAAATAATATCTCAGATTTTAGTGAAGCGTTAACCAAGGCGTTCGAAACACTTGAAACAGTACTTAATATTTACAATAAATTAATACTTTTATTTTATTATTCTTTTGATAAACATAAATTGAATAAAATTAAAAATACAATTTTATTTTAGTACCGTGAACGAAATATGGGTGCTATGTGTAACCAGGCCATCATGTTGGTCACTGATGGTGTACCAGAAAACTTCTATGAACTATTTAAATCGCATAATTGGAAGAATGGTACAATGGGTATGCCAGTAAGAGTATTTACGTATCTAATTGGTCGAGAAGTGCCTGAAATAAGAGACATGAAATGGATGGCTTGTGCAAATCATGGTAAATATTTTACATTTTGACTATCAAAAATTTTGAATTGAATAGATAAAAAATTGTATTATGTGAGTAGGTATTAAATTTAAACCCATGAACAAATAGATAATACGAACGAAAAACTTTTTTTTAATTTAGGGTATTTTGTTCATTTAAGTACGGTTGAAGAAGTTCGAGAACAAGTGGTACACTATTTACCGGTAATGGCTAGGCCCTTAGTGTTGCACCAATCCCATCATCCGGTTATTTGGACGCCGTTATATGCTGATGTTACTGTAATCATAATTTACCGTTTATAGCTAGTTCAAATATAAATCATTGGTATTTTTCTTAGGATCCAAAAATGACTGATTATCTATGGGAAAAAGAAGAATGTCAACAACAGTATGATGATACGATTAGCTATAAGCAAACAAAAGACAAATTTTTCTATCCAAAGAATAGAGCGAAACGAGAACGAGATCGGAGAAAAAAAGTATATATTACTTATATATTTTTTAACTCAACTATATTTTAAAATATCTTTAGGAGTTGAATCAGAATTTAAACGTGAATAGACAAAAAAAACACAATTTAATAACGTCACTTGCTATGCCGGCATTCGACAAAAAAACTGAAATGGTAAGTTTATGAAAAATAATTTTTGAATTAACATGAAAATTTAACAATCATCTATTGCAATCATCAATTCATTTAATTTCGTTTATAAATTCATTTTAGAAGGATAAAAGTTGTACATTATTTTGGAACACTTTCAAAATATTAATATTTTGTATTCCAAAGCAACTATGGATTATTATTGATCTCACACATTTAAAACTATTTGAACACATACCACATCAAAATATTATACATAATATATATACATAAATATATGCATAGTCAGTAGTCACAGTGCCGTAGTAACACGGAAACTAGGAGCGCGTGTTTTTCCATCTCTTACTGAACTTTTTTTTATAGGTAATTGTATATATAGCCAAAATATACATTAAAATATTGAACTATCATAAGTTATTATTTATTATTGAGACAAATTATCAATAAAAATAATTCATCGTAATTAACTAATCATCGACTTATTTAAAAAAAAAAACCTTTTTACCTCGTCAATTAAATTACCTAAATCAACTTTATCGAAACTTCTGTTTTCTTTTCTAATACTATGCATAGTATAGGAAGATAACATTTTGGTGTCCTTTGGATTAGTTAGAAAAAAGTTTGGTAATTTCGAATGGTTTTTTTCCCAATTTATGAGAAATTTAGACTGAAGTTGGAACGGTTCTTACGAGGGGATCTTTTAATGTTTAAGTCCAAAAATTAAAATTGTTTTAAATGATTTATGTATCTTGTCCTTTGTTAATAACTTAAAAAGTAAGTACGGTTAAAAAATATTGATTTTTGAGAAATTCAGTTACCCTTAAAAAAAAGTTCTGGTTATGGCACATTATAAAGTATCATACTGTCATAGTGAACTACGCATTACTTAAGTAATTTACTAGATTAAAGAATAAACCTAGTTTTTATGATACTGTTGAATACTGCAAAACACGATGTTTTTAGATACTATATAAGCACTATAAAAAGTAAGCACTAAGAAAACTAACTTGTCTACATACCACATTTTACCATAACTCATAGATCAACACCTAAAATACTTGATTTGCAGGGTGTATATGTTATGTTTTTTAAGAACTTTAGGAATGAATCCAATGTGTGATCTGGACTATTTTTTACTATTTTATAGTATTTTGTATCTACGAAATGTTCACTGTGATTTACAGATTTTAGTGACGAGAGTATTATATTCCCCACCGCTGATCACTATGGATTTTTATATCTCCCTACCTATAACTTATAAGAGTGTTTGTCGACGTCTATTTTCGACTATGCAAAATCAACGTTGTTATTAAATTATTAAAATATTATAAAATTTAGAATGCTAGCGGCCATTATTGTTAGCTATATCGGTAGATCATACGTTATACCTGCAACAGCTGCAGCCATGCTTTATCGTAGATCGACACATTGGTCTGGTCTCGATGAACTTTATATACTAGGTAGTAAATTATATTCTTACGTGTATAGGTTTTAGGTTCTGTTACACCTACTCACCAAAAAGTAAAAATATATTAAATGTATTATTGTATGCAGTATGCCTATTTTTTACGAATAATTTAATACCTGCAGATTGTTAAAAAAATATTTTATATATTTATTTTTTAAAAAATAGCTCATACTAAACATTTTTAATAATTATTTCCTAACAGAATATCACAGTAAGAAGGCTAATAAATGATAACTACTGGGTTTGGGAAACAAGAGAGGTATTTAAAAATTCAGCAGGTAGTCTGCCATAATTTTTTTGGTCATCCTTAGAAAAATCTTAATATTTTTATAGTAATCATATTTTATTATAATAGTACGTACATTTCTTTATATTGTGAAACTTATTCTTCTATGAGACAATTCTGTATCTATTATCAACTTTATTATATTATATTGTATTATTAGTAATTACAATTAACTGTCGTCAAATATTGGTACCTACCTACCTATCGCATTGGATAGATTAAATGTAACAATTTAGAACGCCTAGAGTTCTAAGCTTAGCATTAATATTTTTTTAGATAGAGTTTCTAAATAATGGTGATGGTATAGGGACTTAATACGTTTTAATTATATTTATTTAGGTACCAACCTAGTTAGAAATAATAGTTAGTACTAATATTTGGTTTCAAATAGATACTTGGCCTGATTGAAACCCAATTCAATTTTGAAAAGGTGTTTTATATATTTTAGTCAAAGACTAGCGCGTAGAGAATCAATAGTAATTTGAATTTTAAGTACATTGTAGATATATAACAAGAACCTTAAATTGATTTAATTTAAGCATAATAGAGTAGACCAATTTAATGTTATGTTGTTAGTATTATTTATTTTTTTTGTTGAAAAATATATAACTAGCTGGTGTGCGGTTTTTAAAAGGGTTACTTACTTTAAATTTCGCACATTTATTATTGATACATTATTTTTGTCAACATATTATAAGTACTTAAACAAGTTTAATGTTTGCAGACAAAAGTGGCCCATTTACTTGGCGTTGTCGGAACTGATGTTCCCGAAGCAGACTTACGAGAAGCTATGTCACCTCACATAGTTAGTGAAATGTGTTTATAATAATAATATTTATAGTATACTTATTTATTTTGTGTTTTTTAGTTGGGTGTCAATAACTATGCATTTATTGTTACTAACAACGGTTTCATTGTCACACATCCAGATCTCAGACCCGTAGTAAGTAAATTATAATTTAGACGTACCTATTATTGAATATATTTTAGAACACAATATTTTATTATGTGGTTATCACAAGTATGAATTCGTGTTAAAAATGAAAAAGATAGGATAAAAAAAATTACTATTCCATTCTTTTATTCCTCATTTATTTTTTTAATTAAAAAGAGAATGAACGCCAGCCATATAACACGACAATGAAAAATTAGGCATTTTTTGACACTACTTATCCAACATTTTTTTAGCAGTTCTGTACATCACTTTACATAATCATTACAACGTGTAGAAAAATATTATCTATCCCATTACCCATGCGTTACACGAAGATGAAGATCTTAATTGTATAAATTCGTTCTCATTAAAAGAATGTCATGGCTACTGCGCTGGCAGTGATTGTCACGGTCGAAGTAATTTAGCGGGCTTGTCGATTCGGTTGATTTTTTGTTGACTTTGTCCGGTACTGTTCACACTAACTATCTATCGATTTCTCTGAGACTTAAATGTAATGTATAAATATAAAAAATTATAAACTTGAAAGGTGCCTGTTGTTGTTACCAACTTATACTTATACAATGTCATTACTAATCTTATTTAGGTATAAGATAATATACATCTTAACTGCCATTAAGACTACAATTTTATATTTAAATTGGATCTTTCCACTTGTTAATTATTATATAGATTTTTCTAAATATTTCTAAAATCTTAAAACTCACTTTTTAGGTACCTAAGTATTCATTTATAGTTCATGAAAAAGCTGTACTAAGTGTATCATATGTCGTTTGTGTATTAATTTAAAACTTAATAATATGTGATTGAGAGTAAGGAACGGCCGCTGCCACTAGTTCTTGGATGGGTGACCACCCGGGTTCGTAGTATGCAAAAACCTTACCACACATACACGTAGTTACACGTGTTCTCAACTGTACCAACAGTTCCAACCTTTACCGTACTAACTATATCAACCTTACAGGCTAATGACCTCAGTAGTCGAAGCCTTAAACTAATAATAAACAAAAAAATGAACCTATAGTAATTTTAAATTGCAAAAAAAAATATCGAGTTTAGTGTTAAGATGCTTTTAAATGACCGTGTATAAATAAAAAGAGTACTGTAAAAATGTATTAAAAATTAAAGTAGGTACCTACATATCATTTTAATCGCATTATATCATAATAACTATATTTACGTTTATAAATTGTTAAATTTAATATTTTGACTTGTGTTATAATTATAAATGCTTAATAGTTATGTGTAGTTCCTACTATTTTTATAAATTAAAAATCGGTGAAATTGATATCTAAATAAAATTACCTATGTATGAACAGTAGTCAGAAGCCGGCGGAATCAATATTTAATGTACATAATATTCCCTTTTCAAAACACTATTGTATTATTATTGTATTATCCCCTGCGGCAACTTCCGAAAATAAAGAATCAACTATTTTTGATTAAATGCTAAATTTCGATTATCACATTTCCCTACGTTTCTAATAGACATTTTCAATTATAATCTTAATACCAAAATCCAATAAATATTTTAACGATTGTACATCCTAAATACAAGCGTATACAATCACGGTTTATTATAAAAGAAAAAATGTATTGCCTCATAATCAGTTTAATTATCGGAAACGCAACTGACTATTCATCAAATTCATCGACTTATTGGCTTTAGATCACTTAGTTTGGAGAAAACACAACAGTTTTCTAAGACGTGTCTCAAGACTTTGACTATGTCACTGTGTTAGATATATAGTATATTACTCAAACCTTTGCATCGTCAAATATTTAAATTTTTAAATCTCCACTATTGTGTTTTCTACACTTGTCAACGAATGTCTATATCGATGAATAAAAAATAAACACAAATTAAATTTACTGTCTAAAATGGGTGTATATGGATTGTATAGTTTTAAAAAAATAAACATAGGTACATATTTACATATCACACAAGTCTTATGAAATCCTGATAATTTTTATAAAACAGTTTTATTCCCTTTATATCTGATATCTGAGTTATTTTGATGTAAACATTTATAGTTTTTTGTTTAATGCTTATTAATTATAAATAAGCTAATAATTAATACATTTATACATTTAAAAGTAAAATTTATTTATTAGATTAGATATACCTAAAAAAAATTCTTTTTTACAAAAATGAATATTTTTAGTTTGGAGATATTTTGAAGCCAAACTACAACAGCATCGATGTGACTGAAGTGGAACTTGTCGATTCCGACAACACGGCAAGGGTGTTTGATCGAAGTATACTCACGGTTAGTACAAGAATAAACTCTACATGATAGGTTTTTATAATTATTAATTTTATTTTTTAACTGTAAGTATACCTTTGTTTTTATTATCATTAATCACTATCCAAAGAATGGATATCCCTGGTATCCTGGGTACGTATACGGAAAGTATCTAGGATAGTATGTGTTCATCATAGGAAACGGATACACCATTAAAGGACTTTGGTAGTATGATTGGTCAGCATTCATGTCGTCCACCATGGTGGAACTAGACGTCACTAGAACGTCCACCGGCACTTGACGGGTCTTAGGTTTCCGATCAGTTCTTAAATTATCGTGTTCGACAATAGCTGATTCATTTTGCTGGACGGTGGAGGACGTGACGTTTTTTTGGAATTCCGTTGTCTTATTCAGTGGTGTAATAACTTTGTCATCATTGGTAATTGCTGGATTGTCAGTCTTGAGAACACCTGTTGTTTCGTTTTGTAGTGAAAGAATATTTTCGATGATATTATCTGGACCCTCTGACTTATGAATAACGGTTTTGCAATCGAAACGAGAAAAAGTAGCTAAAGCTATACAAACCACCTATTAATTTACGAAAAAAAATAATTAGCATAGGTACCTAGAATATTAATGTCATTATTAATAAATAATAATGACATTCGATAACGTTTTAACTCAAATTAGTTGTTAAAATAACTATTTTGACCCAATTTTTAATTTTGTTGTAACTATAAAATGGGTTAAATTAACTTAACTACTGTTTATAAATAAAATCATAAACAATTAAATGTCACTATTCAATAAATAATACGATGAAGATAGAAATATTAATACAATTTTAAAAAGTTGGAGCATGTGGGTACCACTCTACTTACAGTACGTGTCGAGTGGGTCACTGTCATGATTGTGTTAAATTTAAATTTGATATCAATGATATAAAATCATTGCATAAAAAAAACGATTTTGAGCGAAGACTGTCAGCCCACAATAATACTAATTATATTTTATGAAGTTATTCTAATAAAGTAATTTATTTTACTACCTATTTTAATAGGTAGGTAAATTAGGCTGAATTAAATGGAAAACATTTCATTTTAAAATGTCTTGTGTTTTGCGTTTATATAATATAATAATATACCACAAAAGTTTCACGTACTCACGAATAATTTTTTTATATTAGAACAAAATAACTAAAATTGTGACTTTTGGTTTAAATATCTAATTTCGTCCTAATTTAAACTAAAAATATCTATTAAAAAACCATGTTTATGTATTTTTTAGATTTTTTGATAGCAGTATGAACTACTTATGAGAAACTTGTATTTAATTCTCAATTCATAGCTATAAAAATTGAACATTTTTAACTACAGAAAAATTTTGAAAATTTTCGTGATTTTGATGAATTTTGTCAAAATTTGATTTTGATATTCTTATAGAAAAAACAATTTGAGTTACACTAAAGAACAAAATTGTATGGGATTTTATCATAATTCGGATTAATTCCCATTTTCTTTATTTGTTAATTTTCCCTGATTATTTTGGAAAATACTGGGAATTTTAAATGTTGATTTTAAATTACCAACTAGATCTAATTTGCTATCAGAAACTACAATCAAAGTTGAAAATCACAGAATTTTTTTCTACTGTTTTTTTTTTTTTGTGTACCTTGTCACAAAAAAAACACGCATTGTAAAATCAATCATTCATTGCTCCAATCAGACACTAATATATTATATCGTTACAAATAACAATAAGTATTTTTGATTTAAATATTTTGTGTAGGTATACTTAAACTTTTAGATTCCAATTACGACGGGGGGCTTTTAGTATAATTTTATCGTTATTAAAATTAAATACAAAACTGGTAAATTTGTAAAATTTTTATTTTGTGTATTAATTGTATGTTATTTCATTTTTGAGCTTATAACATAACAAAACAAATAGTTTTATTTTATAAAAATGTTTTTTTAACCCTTTAACAGAATTATTTTTCATTAAAAAATTGATTAGTGTACTTGCAAATTATGATTGTGATATGTCATTATATGGAGTTCAACAATTCAAAAAATAAACCTTAATTTATTAAAAATAAAAGCTGTACATAAATTATGTAAATTATGTAACATAATATTATAAATTAAAAATTGTATAAATACAAACAATTTCTGTATATAGTTTGCTCTAGAAAACTTTTTCAAAATTTTGTTTATAAAATATAATTTTTTTCATAGTTAAATATATACATCATCTACTATTTAATATATATATATTTATAAAAACCATTTACTTACAAAGTTCCGAAACATTGTTCAATTCTAGATGGTTACTTCAAATAGGTACGTAAATTATAGTTGACTAAACAATCATAAATGACATCTTCTGAAATTACTATACTGCCTTATATAATATTATGATCTCGGAAATATTTCCAGTTTATCAAATTCATGGTCACTGGATATAATCGAATGCCAATTGAACTAGCTTAACTAATCAATTTGATGTTTTCCACTAAACTTAATGTTTTATTTAAAACCATATAAATTGCATTGTGTTCACGCATCCAAAATTAAATGTTTTGTCTTTTGTACATTTTACAGCTTCGTGATTACATCATCAATCAAACAACTGGCGATCGAGAAATTACTGTCAAGTATCATTACGACAATATGGTAAATCATTTATATTTATCAAAAAATAAAATAATTGCCGAGTCAAATTTTACATCAAAACTGTTTATGTACTTAAAATAATTTTTACAAGGAAGATATATTTTATTTTTGTGTTCACAATTTGGTTTTCCCATGGGATGCATCTACATTCTACATATTAAATTTTTTATCAGGATTATTATTAAAAATTGTTCTAGATTAAATTCAAAATATAGTTTTAAACATTATTTATGATACTAATAATCAATTATACTTGCTTACTAATTAAATTATTGAATAATAAATAATAATGAAAACATTTTTTTTTCTTCTTTGTAAATTTTATTTATTTTTTTTAATAATATGACAATCAATTGTTTTAACAACAGTGTAAGTAGATATAATACATCTAATACATTTAACAATAAACAAATATGATGTAATCTGAAGAATTATCAAATTACTGAACAATATGTATTATTTATGTTTAAAAGAGACGTGCGACAACAGCAGAGAGACATTATTATTATTCAATTGTTGAAGGAACGCCGTTTACAGTTGTAGTTGCTTTACAAGAAAAACACTTCGGTTACAGAGTCAAAATCCCAGACAGATTTCAAAATCTTAATACAACAAGTAATTGTTGATTAAAATAAACTGATCGATGAAATTGAATTTAATAATGTGTTATACACAATGTAGGATCATCTCTTTTGGACTATTTCAAAGACGACGAATGGAGAATTCATCCAGATTGGTAAATTATATTTCATTATCACACTAAAAAATAAACACACTAATAATATGAATACATTTAATATGTTTTAATAAATAGGTACCATTCTATTTCAATATCAATTACCAGCCTATTTTAACTAATTTTATTTTTACTAAAAAATGTCAGTATTTTATTGTTAAATTTGTTAACCTAAAATATGGTACCTACATGTTATTAATTTATAATTTTCTTCTTGGAAATTACAAATTATTAGGCTAAAAATATGTATGTATTGCAAATCTTATTGATGATAATATTGATAATACTATATTGTGTAGTGAGTGAGGTGCATATTATTTTTTATTTTCAGGCTTTATTGTAGATATGCATACGATGATGGAGATGATACGTCATTTAAAACCCCCGAAGATGAACTCCGCCATTTTTTAAAGCGAATCACCAAAACCGATAATACCTGGAATAAATGGCCACCTCCAAGATTTTACAGTGAATCTTACGACTGTACGTATACCTACCTCCTGCTTCAAATAACCTGCTACCTATATAGCTATACCTATCTTACTTCTTTAAAAAGTAACATTAAACATGTGTGCACACTAATAACAATACCTTAAAATATAATATGTATAAGCTTTATAAATAATATTATAATATATTCTTAACGAGCTGTAGGATTAGTAATTATTTGTTTTCACAGCAAAAGGGGCAACATTGCCTGAAGAAAAATTCGATGGCAAATGTTATTGTGAGTTTAGTGTTAATATTTTTGCATGATCAAGCTTGATCGCAGTGTTTTGTGCAAGTTTTAAATTGTGGAGTATAACATTTATTTTATTTTTTTAATCGGTATGTTTGATTTTTATAATTCTGGACACGCAAACTCAAACATTTTTGACCACCGAGAGAGCGTCTCGTAAATGATTTTCAGGGGTTCAATAAATTAGGAAATTCGATGATAAATTTAAATAAAATAATAACAAATGCGTCAATACATTTTCAAAAAATATCTCGAGTAAAATTGTAGTAATAGTAGGTAGGTATAATTTATTTTATGCTTAATACAGTAGAAATCACTATAACGAGAATAGCTTAAAACGAGATACTGCTTACAACAAGCAAAACGTTACATCCTGGCACGAACCCATATGACTGCTTGTTAAAAATATGTACGTTTACAACGAGTATGGTCAATACGAGTTATCGGCTATAACGAATAAAATGCATTCAGTTATAAAATAAATGTTTGGTTATTACGAGCTGGTCGTTATCTTTTTCCTATTATATACATATTTAGGTCAACCTGCTAGTTATATTTTATTTATTTATTTGTTGATATTATGAAAATTGTATCTTTCACTTTAAAGCACAACCTAGGTATTGACAAAACCTCAGGTGAGCCATCAGCAGTTAATACTGAATTATGTTCTGATTGACTCCTTAACGTTTGGCCATCCCTTCGAGCCGGTTACTGTGATGATTGACCGGTTACAACGAACGCTCATTCGCTTGGTAACGCTTAGTTGTTATAATAACATATTTACCGGTTATGACGAAAAAAACTAGCTGGCCCATGAAACGCATTATAACCGATTTCTACTGTATTATCTAATATTGAAATGTGCTCATGAGAATATTAAAAACTATGTTTTATTTTTATATTTTGATCGAAGCGATGAATTTATTGGGTTTAAGATGATTTGGGTTTTTTTATACCAATTTTTTTTCGTATCAGCCATCACGTTTTGCAATAAAACTCCTTCAACTTTTAACTTTGAGGATGGTTTCTCAAAGAGTGGTTTAGTAATTTGGATCTAGATGGTATTTTTTAATTTTGTTTTTTGTGGTTGGGAAGGAGTGGGGTAGGGGTTGGGGGTTTAAATTAAATACCAAGTACTTTTAAATATAAATGGAAAAAACAAATTATATACATTTAGTAATATTAGATAAGTAATAACTAATAGTCTCATCTAATATGTATTATATGATATTATGATGAATATTAATTGTAGTAAAAAAATATCCATAATCACTATAATATTAAAAATCAAAAGAGAATAATAATAAAAAAGTTCTAAATACTTAGATAATACTTACTTAAATTTTAAAATATTTAGTTTGTTCATAGCATAATAGATAAACTATTAATTTTTGGTACTAACATTAGATCATCTCATTAATAAAAAAAAAATCATTAGATCATAATTATTATATTTAATAATTACAATATTTGTTTTATTAATTTTTTTATTTAGTATTGGACATTTATAAATGTAAAAATGTAGGTATTTTTAATGGCTATAGTGTATAATATATTAATTTTTACAACTTTATTTTCATTTAAATATGAAGTTATGGGGGTTGATGATTTTAAAATTAGACATAACATTTATAGACCTAGGTACTTGTATTTGAGGATTACTTAGTTTACGAAAAAATATAATTCTCATTTCTCACAAAAAAAACAGGTTAGGTTAGGTAAACAGAGAATAACAGTGACATTTGTAAATTACATATAAAATATCATGTTTCTGAAGTATTATCTATAAATATTATTATAAATAATTAATATAATTATTATATTTATCATACCTACTTCAATTTTAATTATCGAGCATAATACGTATATGTATATTATTTCTTGATTAAATTTTGGCTATCGTTCATGAACAATATAATGTACATTTTTTTTCTTGGTACCCATAAGTTATTTACATATATTTATATATAATAAAAGTACACTCCGACAACCTTCTTCTAAATTTTATTTTTTTTTCTCAAAATTCTATATTATGCCATCTGTTTCAATTAGAACAATATAAGTAAGTTTAATATAATAACAGTTCACTTATTTATTAATAATTTACTAATTCATTATTTATTGTTATAATAACAATAAATAATGACATAGAAAAAAACAGATGGATAGAAGAGGTCTCCTAGCTGAATTACTTCAACGTAAATATCAAATGTTTATAAATTAGAACTTTTTTTCTGTGATTTATATAAATTTTACAAACGTGTTACATGTTAGTTATAATATATTTGCACCTTGATTTTAAAAATGTACACGATTTTTTTTTTTGTGTTCCATTTTGGCTTTGATATTATTGACTATTATTCGCTTGCAATATATAACAAACATAAAGCAAATAAAAAGATTTAAAATTCGTAAATCAAATATAGAAATTAAAGAATTTTTAAATTAAAATTATCCAAAGCATGGCTTACAATAAATAACAAAGAATTAGCATAGATTATCCGTAACAAGTACTTAAAGTTTATTGTTTTCAGGTGATAAAGATCTTATGCTTAGTTTAATATACGACGCCAATATGACTAAAGGTATTTTTACAGAAGCTAAAAATGATACAGAAAAGAAAAAAAAGTAAGTTATTTTATCGGCTTGATTAATTTTAGCTTGATGTTGAAATTCACTAATCAAACTGCACAACATACGTATAGTTATTAAAATTAAAAATTATAAAAAAATATTTGTGCAATAGCGTTTTATTGGAATTTCTTAATTCAACATAAGCTACTACAATTTGTCCGCACGTTTCTTTTGATATTTATGACTTGATGTATATTATATAAAAGCATAGAATAAATAAATATTTCTGCCTCATATTTCCATTGATTTGATTTTAACCAAAATATATTATGAAAGCAATAAACTTAATAGTAACTATCCAAAAAAACGTTATAATATTATGGGCTTATTTATTAGTTTTGAGCAAAATTAAAAATCACATTATATGCACTACTCACGCGCTTTTATATTTACTCACTTTGATGTTTTCACGTTAACAAATTGCACTATTTTGTCTTAATGAAGTCCAGCAGCGGTCTTGATGAGTTTATTACCAAGGTAAAGTACTAGTATAGGTCAGTTGAACAAATTTAATTAAGATCTATTGCTGTTTATGTGTTTTTAGAACTGAATTTGAAAAGAGATTTGGAGTGACATTGGCTTTTGTTGCTACCCATAGTGGTCTCACCCGATGGATGGATTATGAAGACAAACCCAAGACGCCATTCAATTCTGATAACCATGAAAAACAACAGCCGTAAAATTAAATATTCAATAATATAACATTTAGACGACTAATTATCATATAATACATACATTTTACTAAATTTATAGACATTTCATTGACGAAAACGTTTACTCTATCGAAGAAGTATGGTATAGAAGAGCGGTTGAATATAACATGGTAAACGATGAAAGCTATGTATATTCTGTACCATTTGATAATGGTAAGCAATCGTTATACTTCAAAAGTTATATTTAAGAAACTTTTAGTGTACACAGTGGCGTCTCCAGAATTTTTTGGTGGGAAGGGGGTAGGGGTTACAGCCCTATAACCTCATCTCCCTAGATGCGCCTCCCGAGTAATAATAACCATTATTAAATGAAGTAGAAATTCATGTTTGTGACTGTCTTAAATAAAGTTTGATGTTTTCACGTTACCACAATAATTGCTGACTTGTTTTCTAGTATTTTGCTAACTACCAAAATACATTTAATTTAATAATCTGAAATTTGAGTAGACAAATAAAATTTTTTTTTTAAATAAATAAAGTTATTTTAGCCTATTTTTACCAGTTTTTTTTAAATTTTTAGAAAACATTAAATCAACATTGGTAACAGCAAGTCAAGCGGTTTTCGTCACGAGTAAAGAAAATAAAAAGAAAGGGGCTGCTGCAGTTGTCGGTTATCAATTCAGACACTCAGCTCTTCAAGAATTGTTTTCAAACATTACAAAACAGGTAGATTTTGATGATGATATTATTAAACTATTGAAGATAGTTTGAATAAAAGCCATTATTTTTATAACAATAATTATAGTGTTATTCAGAAACTGGCTGTACGCCAGCTAAGGACACTTGTCAATCCTTAGAACGAGATTGTTACATACTTGATAACAATGGTTATATTATTGCATCGGAAAATTCAATGGATACTGGACAGTTTTTTGGTAACGTCAAAGGACCAATTATGAATATGATGGTTGAAGAAAAGATATACAAAAAAATAACAATATTTGACTATCAAGGAGTATGTTTTAAGCGAGAAAATGAAGACGATTCGAATAGTTCATCGTTTTTATATACTGTAAGTATTTAATTATATTAATTGTAATGATTTTGAAAGTACACTTTTCTTAGATTTCTCCGAATTTGTCTTTAGATATTTCTTTTTTGCTAAACTTCTTCCAGATGTAAAAAACTTAGTTTTTACTTTCCGTTCGCCTCCCATTGAAATTGTAAGGATCCCTCAGTCATCCTGAATTTTAACGTTAACGATAACTTCTTAATTTAAACTGTCTACTGTATTTTTCTCTATCTTTACTGATTTATATTTTCTGTATACAACTATGTAATTAATGAGCTACAAGTGAATACAAAGCAAATCATTAATTAATTAATATTTATTAAAAATAGGTATGTTTTTAATCATATGGCGTTATAGATATTTGATGCACCACTGTCGTCTGTCTATTTTTCAGGTGTATTTGTCCAATAAACACGATTCAAAAAAAAAATATATTTAAAAAATCTTATTGTGGTTTATTATGCTAGATGCTAATTTTGAACTCTCGTGTGATTCTACTAGTATATACACTAACTAATAATATTCCATTAGCACGTTCCTAGTTTCATTAATATTGAATGTTATCTAATAAAAGCTGTCAGTAAACAAAGAAAAAATACTTATTCATATATAATATATATTATTATATTCGATTTTTAACAAGTTTAATTAATACAAATTTTATTTTTGTCGATAGCCAATACATCATTTAAAGCAATTAATTGGATGGCTAATAGGGCGTGTGTTATGGTTGGCTGCTCATTCCAATTTTCAATGGATGGTGTCTCAGGCTCAAGCCATATTCGAAGATGGTTAGTAGTATAGTTATTTTTACGTTTTAATCATTATGATTCTTATTTTAATTTAATGGTATTGTGATTGTGGTTTTCAGTTCCAGACTACCAAGAAGACGAAGAAAGTATCTATACTGCCGATACTTTAGCCAATTTTAAGATTGAAGGTGAAAAAGCATTAAAATACGTTAGAATTAATCGAACTCGACCGAAATCTTGCGATCGTTTTGTCCATTTATACACGCTAACTTCGAAGATTCCAGAAAAGGTTGAACATAAATCTATGTGTGCCAGGTAATATATCAAATACATTTTTACCTAAAATTGAAAATATTTGATGTGGGGTTTTGATATCAAAGTATCTAGTTCTTCCCCTCCACTATCGATTAACCTAGTGGTATTTCCCGGTTAGGTTTATAACTTTAAAATAAAAAACAATTATGATAAATAGTTGAAAAGTTTTAAAGATATATCAGAAAATGTATGATTTGTTCAGTTTTGTTTAAAAAAAGTTAAATTGTCCATAACTATAAAAATAAGAGTTATACCCCCCTTCCTTCAAAGGTTTTTTTTCATAATTTACGGTAGGTACCTATTATACCATAATGTGGCTTTGGTTGACGTATATTAGAGATAAAATATTAGGTAAATATTAGAGGTCTCTATTTTACCTTCATGTGAATCTGTAAATTTAACATCACATTAATTTCCTGAATTTTGTTATTAAATCTCGCGTTTATTATTAGGTACACGTGGAATTTTATTGTCAATACATTTGGTATCTTCCAACGGTTTACTAGTTATATCAAATATTTATTTTGAACCAAAATTTCCACTCAAAACTTAATATTTTAAAATGCGGTTTATTCGACAGTAATGTATTATGAAATTAATTTAAATTTATTAAATTTTAATTCAATGATATAATATCATTATATAAGAAAAACGATTCTGAGCTGAGATGGTATGTCAGTCTAGGATATTTTATTTCATATTTATATTGTTATTTCTTATTATTAGTACGATAGCCGGTTCATTCAACTTGAATTAATATTATAACAAAATATCTAAAATCGTTATTCTTGGTTGTTTAATATGTAATTTTGTCAAAATTTGATCATAAAATAGCTATACTGCATATACAAATAAACTATTGTGTTTATATTTTTGAGATTTTCTAGTTACAGAATAACCTACTTACGTGGAACCTTGTTTTAGATTTTCAATCCTTAGCTATAAAAGTTGAAAAAGTGATCAATTTTTAACTACAAAAATATTTTTAAATTTAAAATTTGATAAATGTTGTCAAAAATCGAACTTTAAATAAAAAAAAAAAAAGTTGTGCCTATGTATTTTTAATATTTTTCAACTACTAATGTAAAAATATATTGAAAACCTTGTATTCAATTTTCAAGCTTTTCGACCCAACGAATACAATTTTATTGACATTTATAGAAAAAAAAACTAAAACAACTGTAAAAAGCATATGTCCGTAAATAGCTCAAAACGAAACAAAATATTTTAAACAATTTAATAAGTATATGAATTGATAAAATAAATATATGATATAAATTTCAAGTATCTACAGTTATTCGTTTTTGAATTACAGAAAAATAAGAAAATCGCTACATGTGAAATCGAGTTGTAAACATTTGAACTTCAAACGCTCATAAAAATTTAATTTAACTTTCAGGTAGCTCTTTTTTTGAAGAAAAAGGTAGGCAAACTTATGAAGAATCTTGAAATTAAAATTAAATTTTTAAATCTTAGATTTAAAAGAAAAAATTTTTATGAATTTCTAACTAAAAATAATTTGTAGTGATTTTTACGTATTTTGCTAAAATTTGAACTTTAAATGTTAATAAAAAAAAATTGTGCCTATAGATTTTTAATATACTTTTCAAAAGTCATTGTAACAATATATTAGGATCCTTGTATTAAATTTCCAAGTCTTTTTACCCAACAAATAAAATTGTATTGACATTCATAGAAAAAAAACCTAAAAAAAATAGGAAACTGAGTATGTCCGTTAACAGTTCGAAAAAATTCAAAATATTTTGAAAATTGTATTGTATATAGAAAATGCTAATATAAACAACCAGTGAAAATTTCATGAATCTGCGGTCATTTGTTTTAGAGTTATACCAAAATCGATTTCACTGAAAACCGATTTTGCGTAAAAATTCCCGTTTTTCCTTAATTTTTATTTTATTTTTCCCTGCGCTTTTGAAAACAATTTGGAATTTTAAAAATTGCACAAACTAGATTCACTCTCCATCAAACAAGATACTGTTGAAGAAAATCTAAGCATTAGGTATATCGACTACTTATCATGTATACAGACACAAAAAAAAAAATAAGTAATAAATAAAAAAAACACACATCATTGTAAAATCAATACATTCATCGCTCCGCTCAGAATCTAAAAATATTCAAATTGAACAATGAAAATACAATTTCATAAATTTCGGTTCAGAAATGTTGTAATAGCATGAAAATAGATAAATATATATTTTTTACTATAGTAGGTACAGTTATGAAATATTAATTTTTAGAATAGTAGGAACAGTCGTACCGATATAATTTTTTTTAGTTTTTTATGGAAATTGTTAACATATCTCTTTTAGATATTTTTTTATAATTTAATACGTTTAGTAAATATATAGTAAAATTATATTTTAAATACGCGTAGAATAAATATCCGTGTTTTACTAATTAATCACACGTGATCACGTGAATCTTAATTCCCGTCCACATTTGAGAGCTCAAATCAATATTTATCTATTATACTATTATAGTAAATATTGCCTGTTTGGCAAAAGGTATTTGACTTCAATGATAAGAACAAGACAGCTATCTAGTTTCGATATATTTAGTAAATAAATATAATATCCCCTGGTAATAAAAATTATTATTGGTACCTACCCCCATTAATTAGGAAAACATTATAGATACTATTTAAATTAAATATAACAAGAGAGATAGTTAGTTTTAATTTAACAATTATTTGTATCCAAACCCATGTTTTAACTCTTAAATATCTAATTTACATGGCTTCATATTATACCTAAAGTGTATATAATATTTGTACTTAACAGGCCCTATGAATTGCGAAAAATAATGAACACTAACCTTATCTTACTGGTCGTCAATGGACGTTGTCCAGAATTATCGAAATCCGATAATTTTGATACCGTGCCAGAGGAAGTTAAATATGAAGAGTTCAATAATTCGTTGAATTGTCACAAAGCGTTTTATAGTTTGCCACGTCGTAGACCTAAAACCGCTTGCATTAGGACACATCCAGACGTAAGTATATTCCTATATAACTATCATCGCAAGCCATTAAACATATTATTAAAATGTGTTTAAAATCCACCTTTTTATGTAGGCACCTATAACCTATATCATGTATATGGGATAATAAATTTGTACATATATAGGTACCTAATACAGGTTAATCGATGGCGACAGTACACAAAGTACTGAAATTTAAAAAAAAAACAAAAGGTACCATCTAGATACTTTTTGTATCAAACCGTTTATAACCATTTTATTATAGAGTTTATTTTTTAGTGGTGACAATTTTAAATACTACCTATCTGGCGAACAGTTTAACGTAAGACAGTCATTATTTCAAAAACTATTAATGTTTTTGAAAATATTTATTTTACGTAATTTTTAATCGTTAAAAATAACATTTTATAAAAAAATAAGTATTAATACTAATATAATATAAAAAAAATATAATCATTAGATTAGTAGAGTGAATTGGTACAGGAGTATCCCGCAAAGTTTTGATCCACTAGACTATTAACTATTAACTACTAGACTAAACTATACTTGTCCAAATTTGATTTTTATAGTTAAAAATACTCAGAATAATATTCTGCCTTTGAATTTACAATTAAAATGTAGGTATATTGTCATTCAAATAGTAAAAAACTTTTTAAAAAAAATAACAACGATAAGAAATACAATTTACTTATCAAATATTTTGTTTTTAAACGAAATGCTGTGAATGAAATATTTTCAAAAACGTTAGTTTAATGAAATAATTACTGTCTTACGTTAAATGGATCATTCCGTACTACAATAATATCATATTGTTATACACATCATATTATATTATTAAGGTATAATGTTTATCTAATATTCTAATTTATTTTAACTATAGTCAATGATTGGTACTGTAATGAACTGATGATATAATAATTTTTTTTTTTTTTAGGAGCACGAAATTTACGACAAAATGTGTGGCAAGGGTACAATAAACACAGTTACGCCAATAACTGTATCAATCATTTTTTTTTCTATGTTTAATTTTATAAGGTTTTTATAATTTTTTTATTCTAAATCAAAAATTTTAATTCTCTTATGTATTGATAAATATTGTTCATGAAGTTATCTTTAATGTTAAATATTTTGTCTATTGCGTCTATTACAATTTAATATACGTTAAAACTTGCTATTATAATTTTATGATATTATATTTTATGTTGGTAAGTTTAGAATGTTTAATAATTTCTTCCAATGAAAATTATTAACTTATTATTATTGACCACTCAATAGTCAATATTCCATATACATATATGAGAGTATGTACCTTTAATACGTATTGTGTTTGTGTACCTATAATATTATGTGTCCGTATAGCATATTATATCATAATCTCAATTTATCATAATAATATCCAAACGACCAATCCTACATTATATAGCATGAAGTAATACATTACTTAACAATTTTTGATGAAAATAATTGTGATTACTACTATCATTGATTTTATAATATACAGATAAGCCATTCTATTGTTAATAGTAGCGGTGAATTGCATTCAGTTGAGGTAATCATAGGATGGGGAAACAGCACCCATTCAAAATTTACCCCTCTTGAATGCAATTTTGCCACTGCTAATATTAACAATAGAATGGCTTATCTGTATATTATAAAATCAATGCTAATGTAATAACTATAGTTTGATCTGGATTTATTCTTTAACAATAATACTATTTAGTATCTATGAACAATTTTTGACATAAAGAAGAAAAAAAACATATACTCTGTCCAATGAGAGAATACGCGGCGGTCCAACATAATCAGTTCTTCTACAAGACACCTTGTTATAGTGAAACCAGTCTCGATGGATGTTATGAGGGGTTGTGAACAATTCTTTTGCTGGATAGAGTATAAATCTAGCCTAGCTTATAGCCAATAGGCAATTATAATAAATTATTGCTTACTATTTTAATTTAAACAAACATAAGTCAGAAGAAATAAGTAATTAATTAGTATGTAATTATAAGATTATAAATAACATAACAAATAATCACATAGTTATAATTCATAGACCACAGTTTATACTAGCTAAGATAATGTTCAGAATTTTATTTGTTGTTTTACTAAAATTAATATTTTTTTTTTGATGTTAAAAAAACACATCATTGTAAAACCAAAACATTCCTTGTTCTGTTCAAATATATTTAATTTGAATGAAAAAACAAGTGTTAAATAATTAAACTTTTAGTTGATATAATATCTATGAATCTTAATAAATAAACAATTGATTTATAGTATAATATAAAGAGGAAAAACCAATAACTAAATATTTGTTTTAATATTTATAATACTTCAAAAAAATTGTTTACAATTAGACTTCAAACTTAAACAAATAACTTGCAACTCTACAGAAGTTGAAGAACAAATTCATTTTTAATTTAATTTTGTTCAGAAATACTTTCAATAAATTCATTAAAGAGTATTTTATTTGCTCTTTCTTGTAACTCAATGACTACCTTATCCAAATATTCTCTTCCTTCTAAAAACCCAACTAAGTTATGAAAACTTTTAGTCAGACGATGATCGGTGATTCGATCTTGATTAAAATTATATGTTCTAATTTTTTCTGATCTTGCACTAGAACCAACCTGAAAACATAATGTTAATTAATATAATGTTGAAAAGTAATTAAAATTCAAAATAATAATCACTAGTTAATAAAACTATAATTTACTTGTTGTTTTCTAGCAGATCTAGTCAATGATTGTTGTTGCTCGAGTTGTTTTTTATAAATGATTGCTCTTAACTTTTGTAATGCTATTTTTCTATTTTTAATTTGTGATCTGTCGGTTTGACACTCGACTATAACACCTGATAATGGTATAAAAAAATTGTAAAAGACAATATTAAAATCAAGGTAACAAGAACTCAAAACATTATTTGGACATTTTTTTTTACCTGTTGGCTTATGGTGCATTCTTATAGCACTGTCAGTTTTGTTTACATGTTGGCCCCCTGCACCAGATGCTCGCTTAGTTTCTATTACTAAATCTTTGTCATTAATCACCACATCTAACTAGAATAAAAATTTGAATAAAAATAATTTTTTTTCTATTTTAATTTAAATTTAAGATAATAAATAATTATGAGAAATTTAATATTGATATTAAAACACATAAATTTAAAAACTAATTTATTAGAAAGAACATTTTTTAATATAGTTTTTTAATAACTCTTAGTAAACTTAAATACATATTTATGTTTTCTTATAAATTTATAATTATTATAATAAAACGAGTAATACGAATGCAATTGTTGGTAACGTAATTGGTCAATCACATGCTGTTTTACTATTTTTAAATTATAAATACTTAATTACTTCGGTTGGTTGAGGTAATATGGCTACTGTTACAGTACTAGTATGAATTCGTCCAGACTTTTCTGTTTTTGGAACACGTTGAACTCGATGTACACCACCTTCATGCTGCAGCAAACTGTAACAATCATTGCCCGACAGCATCAGACATGCATGACGTATACCTCCTGTTAAACCACGTACATACAAATATCAGATGTGTTAAAATAATAAGAAATTTATTTTTCTGAGTTTATCCAAATTTACCCATTTCAGTATGACAATAATCAGCTACTTCGCTTTTCCATCCTTTATAGTATGCAAAAGAATTGTACATTTCAAAAAGTTCTTGTGTGAATATCATTGCTTCTTGACCACCAACTCCAGCCGTTATTTCCAACATGACGTCTTCACAAACAAATTCCTCATTGGGCACTAATGAATTTAAAAGCTGATACATATTTTATGATTATAATTTATAAATATTGTATATTTTCAATGATTTAAGTATCAAATTGAACAAGTATTATAACACATACTTCTAGTTCTAGTTTTGTCAATTGCTCTTCATGAGACTTTTTTTCTAGTTGTAACTGTTCACCAAATTCTTTATCTTTTTCTTTTTCTTGATTAACAAACACAATACTATAAGTCATAAATATTTAATATTTGAATACATGATATATTTTGTATGAAAAAAATATATAATATTATGCTGACCTATTTCAAATTCATTAAGTGATTGTAAATCTACTTTTAAAGAACGTATAGCAGATATTAATGCAGACACGTTAGGTTTGGACATGCTCTCAGAGTAATCTTCGGATATAAGTTTGTTCAAATATGACCGTACTCCTGAATTACTTAACAGCTCACTAGATATTCCATTGGTTGTCGTTGCCAAAGAAGAATATGAATGGCATACTAAGAACTGATGACTTGAAAGCGATGATCGAACACTTTTAATTGGCCACAAGGTTCTATTATAGAACCCAAATATATATCTGCTATTAAAGAACTTCATATTTTACAAAGACAACACTAAATAAACGACATAACCGATGTAAAACTAACAATAAAATTACGTAAATAGTTAGAATAAATAAAATGTCATTGTTCAAACTTGGAATTCATATTTTAAATTTTAATTGACAATAAAGAGTAAAGACATAAAATCAACTACCTAATATCGAGTATCAAGTATCGAGTCATATTATCTCAACAGGCAAACTTATTTACTATATTATGTGTTATCAAATATCAAAATCTATTTTAAATTGCGGAACTCGATAGTTGTTCGAAAAATGATAAGACATTTTTATCGCTAACCTACTACATGTACACCAACGTAACCGAATAAAATTTCTCTATTATTCGAAATACGATTTACCCAGTACCACAACTACATTTTATTTGAATTTTGAATTCAAAACAATTAATAAATACTAATTGTATAACATATATTTTTTATTGATTGATGCGATATATAAAATAAGGATTTATTTCTTGAACATGGTTGGTTTATTCTAAAATTTAAACGCTCAAGAAGTTCAGGACAGTTGATAATATTGTTTAATAATTTATAAAGAAATTTACAATTTAACAAATGTATTCTTTTATCCAAAGGCATTATCCTAAAAAGACTACAGCATATCCTGAGTGAGGAACTCTTTCTAAATGGCATTTATACAATATTTGTGGTACATTAAATGAGATTTTTAATAAATCTGGACTATCCATATGACAAGTGCTTTTACTCAAGTAAAATAATCAAGACAGATTATTAATTTTAAATATCAATTTTATTTAATATATTTTCAATAATAAAAGATATTTTATTTTTAAATATATATAATAACATGTTTTAATATTCACTGTATTTGATGCATTTATTAATATACATAAAAAATAAGTAATTAAAAAATAATTGACACAAAAAAAATAAAATACTGTTTCGTAATTAATTAAATTAATAAGATAATAGAAAAGATGATTACCTATATATATTACCTATATGTGAAAATCCAAAATTATTTATTTATAGATCTTGAAATTATATTATATTATAGAAAACTGTGCCACATATGTTTGTTTAACTCAATCCACACCTACACCATAGGCGCAATTTGGGTTAAATTTATGGGGGTGCTAGATTTAAGTTGACCAAAGTGACTCGTGGGGGGCTTTGCCCCCCACACCCCCCTACGAACTTACCACAACACCATTTATACATTCATCGCATTAACTTATTAATCTATAATTTATAAGAAAATAATATTAAAGAAAATAAAACACAGATTCAAGGTACCTATATAAATACAGATAAATACATTTTTTATTTTTATTTAATTATTATATTAAAGATATACGTCTTTGAGTCAAACCAAAGTTATTTATAATTTTATCTTTATTAATTTTAGTGCTAAGATCTCTCTCAATACTGATAACTGACAAATCGGTAAATTTCGATTGTCCCATACTTGTCCTAAGCCAATTCTTTATACGACGCATCGATGAAAAAGACCTTTCACAAGTAGCCGAGCTTATAGGAATTGTCAATCCTACTTGAATAAGTTTAAATAAATTTGGAAAAACATCTTTAGTCACCACTTTCTTTATTCCTTGTATATCAAAATCCAAATTTCTATTTTGTATACAATTTCTTGTCAGCAACATTTCAGCTTTTAATGACATTAAATCAATATTTACAACATCCTGAAATTATATCACCCTCACGTGATTATTTTATTTACAGAATTAATCTATATTACATTAACTAACCTTGTAATGATTAATGAAATATGAACCTTTTTCAAAATCCATTTTCATAAATTTGTCTAATGAGTTAGCTAAAACTAAACTTTCATCCGAAAAACGGTACTTTAAATTGACAATAACAGAATCAATTATTTGAAAATAAATGATTTTCCAATGCTCATTGCCAATTGTTCTACATTCCGACTCACTTTGTTGTCCAGTTAAGGTCTCAAGATTATAGCTCTGTAAGTGATGTGGCTCTTGGCGTTTACGTTTAGATTTTGTTCCTAAGGATATAAAAGTAAAAACATTAATACTTAGGTATTAAAGTTAAAAATATCTTATTCTTGACACATTTTTAAATTATTAATTCTTACCAGAGTTTGATAATTCCAATGTTATTTGGTTTAACTGTGCGAATTCCTTAATTTGTTCCCAAAGCTTAAAAAAACTATCTTCATTCCTCTGATTTTCAAAAGTAGAAATTACACTTTGAATTATATTACTTGATGTTCCCAAGGTAGCAGATTTAGATTGAAGTTGATTGCTTAAAACATTTATAATGGATAACACTTCATTCAATATGTGAAGAACTATTATAAATTCTAATTTATTAATAGAACTTAAAATACCTACAAATCAGAAAAGTGAACATTATTATTATTTTATTTACTATATATAATTAAAAAAAAACATTTAAATTAAAGTTTTATAATAATACCTAATGCACGTGCTACATCTTTATCTATTTGTTCTTCGATTTCATCGTTGAGAATATTAAGAATGCTAGAATAATTTTTCAACATTGCAACACAATTTTTATATCTGCACACCCATCTTGTATCACATATTCTTAATACATTTCCTTTATTTAATCCTAAATTTCTTTGCATTTCACATAATTTTTTATTTTTTGATGGTTGCGAAAAGTGTACGTATATTGCTTCAAGCATATTAAAAACATTTTTTGCATTCTGAAAAATATAATAAGACATTTTTTATTAATATCTACAAATCTATAGTTTTTATGATTTTGATTTGTTTTAATATTACCTTTATTGTCTTACATGTATCTACAACTACTAAATTAAGGCGGTGTGCCATACAGTGAGTGTATATAGCGTATGGATAGTGTTCTTTAATTCTTGATTGAACACCGCGTAAGTGTCCAGACATAACACTGGCGCCATCATATGATTGTGCAATTATTTTGATTTTAGACATAGTCAGTTTTTGTTTTTCAAAACATTCGAACAGTGCAGTGACAATATGGTTGGAAGTTTGTCCTTTTGAAACATCAACAAAACACAAAAATCTTTCATATACCTCCAAGTCAATGGTGTATCTCACACAAATTGACAATTGTTCTTCTCTATAACATCTACAATTAAATGACAATTTAATTAGTTTTGACGCATTAAAAAATAAGAGTTTTATAAGAAAAATGCATAAAACAAACCTAGCTTCATCGCACATTAAAGCAAAAAAACCAATCTTTTCAATTTCTTTTACAATAGTTTCTCTGATATCCTCTGCACACAATTGAATTAATTGATCTTGAATAGACCAGCTAGTATAATTTGTTGTTTCATCAAATTTGATTTTGAAATCCGGCTGATAATTTGATAATAATTTACATAATTCCTTAAAATTACCTAACATAATGTTATTAAATATAAATGCAGTTTAAAATTAACTTAAGAGTACCTTGGTTTAGAGAATCTGCATCTTCTCTGTGGCCTCGATAGGCAATACCTTGTTTCCCCAAAAATAATATGATGTCAATAAGCGTACCAATATAGGTGCGGTTTTTGGCTACTTGTTCCTTATAGCCACTACACTGCTTTACCATAACAGAACCAGATTTCTTACAAGCCAAGTACCCAGACATCTTAGATACACAAACTAAATGTCGCTTTGTTTTGTCATGTTTTTTCAGTTTTTCATTAAGCTAAATAGACAAAAAATTAAGTACATATTTTATGAAATATAAAGGTATAATATATACCTATACTCTAAAGTTTGATCTATTTTTATTTTTTTTAGTAATATTGTTCAGAAACCAAAATAGTCAAAATATAAACATACCTTTTGCCAGTTTGAAAATCCTTTTTTTGTCCAAACATCATCAATAAGTTCATCAGCAAACATTCTACATGCATAGCAAAATGCTGCGTTGCTTTTCATACTATACTCCAACCAAGTATATTGTTTATACCATTGGCTACTAAATGATCTGTTTTGCGAACCAAATCTAGTTTGTTTATAAATCTACATGATAGTGTAATTTATTATTATACATTTATACTACAATATTGAATATATACAAATAAAAGTATTTTAATTTTTAAATAGGTAGGTATTAAATTATTAAATGAATAATATTAATACCTACTAGCTACGATAAATAATAAATATAATATAAATTGCTGACAATTATCTAATAATGTCAATATTATTGTTATTAATTTTACCAATTATTAACTTACATTTAAAACAGGACGGCAAGGTCCAGTAGCGAGATTTCCCAAATCGGAATGTTCGAGATTATTTTCGTTGTGTTGAAAAGGTAATGTTTCAACAAAATCAGTATCAGTTTGATTAACTATAACGTCATCTTTTTCTACAATTTCAATGTCCGGGTCATCAACAACCTCAGAATTCATCTAAAAAAATTTAAAAATATAACAATAATTAAAATTATCATTAAGATGATTATAAAGAATGTTTTTTTCTGTATTTAATAAATATCAAAACTTACTTCTTGGTGTTTATCATTTTTTGACTTTTTTTCAAAATTGAAAATATTAAAAATCTTTTTAGTATTTTCCATTATAAACTTTAAAGCAATAACAACATTAACAACTTGAGTAATAATAATATTATTCAATTTTCTTAGCAAGGGTAAACAGTAAACGCCTAACTTACACCTTACACGTACCAC
>JANEHU010001586.1:0-17322 GCA_027563435.1 Nasonovia ribisnigri
AATTGTGACTACGGATTTTTAATATTTTTCATCTGACTTTGAAACTATATATTAGAAGCCTACTATTAAATTTTCAAGATTTTTTAACCAAAAAATAAAATTTTATTGACATTTATAGAAAAAAAAACTAAAAAAATTGGAAACTGAAAATGTCCGTTAACAGCTCAAAATAAGTCAGAATATTTTGAAAATGATATGGTGTGTAGAAAATGCTTATATAAACATTCGGTCAAAATTTCATGTCTCTACAGTCATTTCTTTTAGAGTTATACCAAAAACCAAAATCAATTTTGTCGAAAATTGGTTTTCCGTAAAAATTCCCGTTTTTCCCTTAATTTTTCATTTGTTTTTCCAGGCGCTCATAAAAACTACTGGGAACTAACTTTTGACCCCCAAAGTACCAACTAGATTCACTTTCCTATCAGAAAAGGTACTATTGAAGAAAATCGAAGCATTTTTACTGTCCTAAAACGTGATGACAGACACAAAAGTAAAAAAAAAATAAAAAAAAAAACACACATCATTGTAAAATCAATACATTCATCGCTCCGCTCAGAATCTAAAACCATAGCACGCTACTCGATATGTTTCCTATACAAGAAAATTGTATGAAACATAAATTGGTTTTGTTAATAACTAATCATGGAAATGAAAACCTTACGAAAAATCATGTATCCAATCACTGAACATATCTATGTTAAGACATATGCAAACATTTTATTGCTACAAAGAATAAAAAATACTTTAATAATAGATTACCTACCTATAAAATAATAAAACGGTTTTAATCATATTTTAAGCTATATTCTGCTTGTACGCTTGTAAGTATTTAGTACATATTTTTCTAAATATTTGGTTATACTCTTTTTAATATGATGTAGAGATTCTTATGCTAATATTAATTGAACTCCCATATTTTTGCATATTTCTATTAAATGTATATTCATTGAATATTTCTGATTAATAGAATATTATATATTTATAAATAATAAGTACAATTTAGTTCCAATTTGTATTGTGATTTTTTTGTGAACTTTAAAGTTGAATGTTTTTACCTGAACCAAGCATATACATTAATTAACTGTCAACAAATCTTACCTGATAAAAATAAATAATATAGTTGGAGCACATATTAATTCCAACGTTATATAGTTGATTAAGTTGGTTTGTAACTTAGTATAGTAAAAAACCTATGTAAAAATGTCAATAGAAAAACATCTCAATTATTAGATTTGGAACCCTAATTTTCAAAATGAAAACTACAAAAACATTTTTAAATTTTAAATTTGATACAATATGTCATATAGTATACTAAAAAAGTTTATCAAAAATGTGTGCTTAGGTATTTTTAATGTTTTTAACTGCTATTGTAAAAATATATAAGAAGCCTTGTTTTAAATTTTTATGCCTTTTGACCTAATAAAAAAAATTGTATTGACAGTTATAGAAAAAAAACTAAAAAAATTGAAAATTGAAAATATTACGAAAAACATTTCAAAATGCGTGAAATTATTTAAAAAATGTTACCAAGTATAGAAATTGATAAAATAAACACATGGTGTAAATATAAAGTATCTACAGTTATTCGTTTTAGAATGACAGCAAAATAAGAAAATTTCTTTTTTTTTTAATCTATAATTATCAATTTTTAAAAATGTTAATTAAATAGTTTACTTCTAAATTATCATAATTTAATATTACAAGATGTGTTTAACACTTAATACAAGTAAAAATACTATACAATATTTCAGGTTTTTTTTGTAGTTAAAATATTTATTTATTTTTTAAATCCAGTTGTAATAATACCAAATTGTTTTCGTCCTTATTTTGTATAAAATAATTGCAATATTATAAAATTTATTCGAAAAAAAAATTATCTTAAATTAATTGTATAATTATAAACAGTTATTTATGTTAAAATACTTGAATATTGTATAATGTACCTACCCATCACGCGTATCATGTTGAACGAACATTTGAATACGTTCCAACCTAAATGTATTATAATATCATATAATAATTACCAATATAATAATATGTTTCAAACACATTTAACCTCAAAATAAAACACAAGAGTAATTCATAAATGTCAGTTGAAAAAATGTTCCAAAAAACAAAATTATTATTTTTAAATTTGTATGATTTGTAAAAACGTGAAAATTAAAATATTACGTTTTATTCCACTTGACTATTTTAGTTTTATTCAACGCCTATTAACAGTATCCAAGGTAATATTTATCGCATTACATATTATTATTATTATGTTTTAATTAATTGCATTGTAAAAAACTCATTGATATCAATTTATTATTATTCTACTTTTATATAGTTATTAATAACAACACTCAACAAGTGTTCACCAAGGTCAATGACCGAACACTATGAAAAGTAAATAATTGTCTGATTACACCTACTACGGCCAACAAATAATAGTTAAAACTCTTCATATTATAATGTCAATATTTTGGTTCGACATAGGTACTTAAGTCAAATTTGAAATAACTAATAACTTATGTCATCAATATACAAATATTTTTTAAATGATAATTATACTATTATAATAATCTACCTTTAATAGTATTTTATAGGTGATATAATTAAGAATTTTTTTTTTTTTTTTTTTATTTGAGGGGTTGAGGCTTCGACGACTATGGTCATTAGCCTGTGTAGGTTTTGATATGGTAGGTTTTTTAATACTTGGGGGGGGGGGGTATAGGTGTTTTGACAGGATTTTGATTGGGCACCCGTAGGTTTCTGCCATGCCCGGGCGGGAGATGACGGCCTCTCTCTCCAGGCACCGTGACTGCCCGAAGAGAAGTGCCACCTGTGACCTAGATTCGAGCCAACGTTAATCCACTCCGTATAATTAAGAATGTTATCACAAGTATTCACGATCATATTACAATGATCCAAATCAATAAAATAAATTATATTATTCATGACACCACTTCGTGATAAAAAACCATGGATCTGTATTTTGGTTAATGAAACAGGTAAAATTAAAAAAGTTACACAGTTATATTTATCGGAAATTACTGATTTATTTTGCGTTGTCAATACTGATATGAATTACATATTATTATTGTACTGTTTGGGCTATGGCATTTTTGAGTTTTGCAATGTATGAACTACATGAATTAACAGTTCTGAAACAAAACAAATAATAAAATATAATAATTGATCATACATTGAATTTGGATTCAAACAACTATATTATTATGTTTTAAAATGCAATTTAGAAAAAAAAAACATAAACATGAACGAAAACCAATAACTAGTCAATTAAAATGAATATTAAATACAACAAATAATTTATCATTAATTATATATTTTGTTAACAGATAAAGGAACAAAAAGTTCCTAAAAGATATTTAAATTTTTTGTATGAAAAATGTTATTAAAAGTTGATGTAATTATTTTCATTTAAATGTTAATAGTATTAATATATTTAATATAATAATAATCTTGAAAACATGTTCAGTCCTTCGTTAAATTCAAACTAAAATTCTTAAATGTTAATAAAAATATTTGTCGTGATTATATTTCCAAACACATATGAACTAAAAATTAAAATTTATAAAATAATCTACCAAACTGCATTTTAAAGTTGCCTATACAAATAGTTTTAAATAATAGTTCTAAAGTTAAATTTATTGATATAAAAAGTCAGTTTTTTTATACTGTGAACTCACCATCAATTGGTTGGTGGCTGGGGTGGCTTTGGCGACCGATTTGATGGCCTTGGCAGATTGGACTTGTCCGACGACAACAATGTTCATGGATACCTTTTCAGCGCCCATTTTTGATTTGTTGGTTTGTTTTGAGTAGTAAAGTTAAAACTACAAATCGAAAATAAAATAAATAGCTATTTGAAATTAGTAGATAATATAATTTATGTATTTTAGTACTTACCAAAGAATATATCTGCACAAAAAAATGTGTTATGCCGGAATCGAAATCTCGGACGTCTTTATATACATGAACTCCCACTGATTGAGTGGAGGGGGAGGTGTGGAGGAGTAATGGCATGATGGCATGATCGATCATTGTAATAACTAATAGGTATTGCGATGACTGTTCGCTTACAAATCATTATACACAACTGATTGTGCTAACAAATTTCACAGAATTTGTAAAAATTAAAATTTTAAGATTTTAAATGTTTTTCTACTCTAGCACATAATATAAATTGTATTCTAGACTTTCTCTCAAAATAACTAATTGGATACTTAAATAATTTTTATGCAGCGCGTACAACGGTCAAAAAAAAAAAAAAATTGTAGAATTTGTAAAATACACAATTTTGAATCTTAAGCGATATATTTTTACATTTTTTTACGTCGATTTGTATGCTAGTCTGATAATTTTAGTTATTTGTATACAATGTAGCTACGGCTATGATTTTTCATTACATTATCATCTGTGTCTTCACACCGTTGTAGTATTTTAAGTTTGTACGTAATAGAATATGTCTGTCCTATCAAAATCGTTAGATATAATATGTAACCCAGAACCCTAATTTTACACACAGGTATTTTTATGTATCCTACATAAGAAAATAATAAAAATACTAAAACCATTCGATACTATCAAAAACCAATTTTTCATTATTTAGTGGTTTTCAAAGGTCGATTTGAAACGGTAAGCACGAAATCTGTGATTCGTGGTTTCAATGTGTAGACAATATTTTATTGACAATACATTTTATATTGAAAACGGTAACAACTATTGTAAAAGTGGTCCCAAAATGTGACCTATAAATTATTATCAAAAATAATTGGATTAAAAAATAAACTTTATCGAATTGATATAATATTAATTTATCGTATAGCAACCAGATTTACATTTATTTGAATTAATAACATTTTTTAAGCTACGAATAATGAGCGTTATTGATATACAATAACAATATTATATTCAATTCCTAATAAATAACGTAGATTTTTACTTAGTCAAAGGACTTCCAGTGAAGGTAATATATACTGTACCTATATATATTATATACTATATATGAACCCTACCTCCCCATAACTCCTCAATTGTATAATTATGCATCGGTTCAAATTCTGATCTTCGAAATGTTTAATTTAACTTAATAATCAAATTTGTAAATATTTATCATTACAAAATCATGTCCTTAATTGTGTAAGATACAAAATGCTGGTTCAAATTTAATAAAAAAGAGTTTGTGTCAGCACGGTCCACTCTTTAAATAGTATAAACATCCAAGTTTTTGGAAATTTAGTCTTTTGAATATAAGTAGGTAACTACTTAAAATAGGTACAAAAAATCATGATTTAAAAAAATTAATTATTTCAGTATAAAATACCAGGCACCTGAATAAAATAACCTAAATAAAATCAGAAAATCCGAAATCAGACAAAATTAGTGATTATAAATGGAAATATTAAGACACATGAATAATATTAGAAAATAATGGTAAAAACATTAATTTATAGTAGGTATAAATAAAGTGTCATATATATGTAGTATTCATATTTTGATAAACTCTTAGTGTTTTATAGGTCATTTTTAAATATTAATACATTTTTAGTCAACTTATTTTTTAAACAAAACTATATTTTAAAATAGTTATCATTATAATGAACTTTGACTGTAATGCCTTAGTACACGTCGCATTAATAACCGGAATATATTATTTACTGGAATAGTGACGACTCAATATTGTTGTCGATGATATATTTATCAAGAATTTGGTATTAAATTATCATATTTTAAAGTTGGATTATGTTGTAGTTTTCTCAATATTATTATATTATTATTTCATTCGCAGTGATCGATCGGTGTACATATTATTATTGTTTTCGGGTACGAAAAGTAACTACAATATTACTCTATAGTAAGTTGTTACGATATCGAAATCGTCTGACGGGTGGGATCGCGAATCGCCACTGAGCGCTCTATCGGCCAAAAGGGAACAACCAAACAGCGAACACTTTTACGGTCACGCCACCAAGCCGCACCACATGAAGCGAAAAGTGTATAAAACGAAGTGCTGGTGCTTCAATCGGACATAACGCAAATTTTTGTGCAAATTCGACCTTTACGTGAGTGCCTGGCCAATAATATTATTATCATGCTCGAAGGAAAATAATAAATTATTTTCTTCGATCTTTATACTATACAATATATCGTTTTAAACTATTTTTATATTTTCGTTTTATATTTTTGTTTTATTTTCGTCTGATTGCAGTTTTTACTTTCATCCTCAAAAACCAACCAAAAACCAAAAATGGGCGCTGAAAAAGTAACCATGAACATCGTCGTCGTCGGACAAGTCCAATCTGCCAAGGCCATCAAATCGGTCGCCAAAGCCACCCCAGCCACCAGCCAATTGATGGTGAGTTCATATGATTATGGTTCTGTGATTTGAATTTCGGTAGAAGGTGGGGTGGTATTTATTTCCGATTCGTATAGTTCGTTCAATTTTACATTCTTGTGGCGTAGACCGATGTATTATATTTAATATAAATATTATACAATATTTCAATATTTTTGTCTACATTAAAAAACGAGTATATTTTATTTTTCAAAATGTTATTTTTACATTATTCGTTAAATTACATTAGGGTCGATACTGCATTGATAACCTATATCATAACATTTTTAATCATAAATCATACATGTTTTTTTCTGTTGAAATTCTCGAAATTGTCCAGAACATATTGTAATAATTTATAGAAAGACTAATTTGTCCATAGAAATACATTTTATTTTTTTACTACTGGTTTATAATAGCACCAACTAACTTGTATCTAAAAAATGCGTTATTTTTTTTTTAAATTGTAGATGTTAATAAGCTATAATGGTTTTATTCAAAACCATATTGTAATTTATTATTTTATTCAAAACCACATTACTATTTATTATTTTATTTAACCAAGATTCTTTACTTTCAGATTTTAGTATATTGTATTAATCGAATATTTTTTTTCGTTTTGTTCCAGAATTGTTAATTCAAGTCCACATCAATCTCAATCTCAAAAATGCCATAGCCCAAACAATACATATTTTTATAATTTGTTTTTAATTATAACAATGTGTATTGACATTGCAAAATAAATCAGTCTTTTCCGTAAATCAACTTGTTTATATTATTTATTTGTACCTTTCTAAGTTCTCAAAATAGTTTAAAATATTTTTCTCTAAGTGTGAAGTATAAGTGTTTCTTATACTTATTGTGCTGCTGGTATAGCATTTTATTTAAATAGGTAAACTACTAATTATAACACCAGTTTAAGCTATACATCAACAATAAACACTGTTTATTAAAATGCTTTTGTGTTTCTGCTATACCGTTGAAAAAATGTATATTTTCGTTCAAAATATGGACGTTGAGTATTTATAATAGTACCTAAAAGTAATATTTTATAAAATTATGACATATATTGTTTAAAATAGTTATTGCTTACGATTATTTCTAGATTGTGTCTAGAGACATGAGTCTTAACTTATAACTAATAATTATAGCTGAATACAATAAACAAAAATAATAGTAAATAAAACACTTCAATAATATAATCTAATACAACAGTAATAACCTCTTCATATTATAAGCAATTATCGTCTATAAGTAGATATATTTTTTTTATAAATAACATTAGACTTAGCTACTAAGAATATCGTATACCTACGTTGTATAATAATGTGTAGATTTGAATACCGAAATGTGTACTTGCATATTAGGAAAAACGCGTATTAATAATAATTTCACGTTTTATAAAATAACTGAAGCTTAGTTCAAATTAATATTGTGATTTCTATTACAACAAAACCAATTCAGTGATTTTACCATGAATTGAGATAATGAATATATTAATAATCAACAATTAATCATGAATATAGGTACCTATAGGTACTTATGAATAATTTAGATGCGTCGTAGATGTAATGAAATTTGCATTTTTCTTAGTGCTCTAGATCCGTAGATTCTACACATGTACAGTAGAGTAAATAGTTCAATTTATGTTGTAGATATTGAAAAATGTATCATACACTTATTTTTGATTATTTTTTGCAAACTTAAGGTAATTTTGAGTTTGTACATCAGTATATTGATTTATGCATTTAAGATTTTAAACGGAGCAATGCATGTATTGATTTAACAATGATAGTGGTTTTAATTATTTTGGTGGTCAAAAGTAAAAAGTTACCAGTAGTTCTCAAAAGCGTCAGAAAAAAAATCAAAAAAAAAAAATTACGAAAAATTGGTAATTTTTACACGAAACCTGTTATATTTTTTGTAGTAAATTAAAAACGAACAACCGTAGATCCTTTAAATATCCAAAAAATGTTTATATGAACATTTTCCATTCACGATATAATTTTCAAAATATTTCAACTATTTTTGAGCTATTTATAGGCCTAAAAATATTACGATTTTTTTGAAAAAGAATAGGATATCTATAAAAATTATTTGAATGGTCATAAGTTAGGAAAATCTAATTCAAGGTTCCTCATAAATTATAATTAGTGTAATTTAATAATAATCTATTGAAAATAATTCACTCAGATTTTTTTTTATGAGCGTCTGAAAATAAGAATTTTAATAAAATTCGTTAAAATCTGAAACCTATGCAAATCATTTTAATTTATAAGTTCATAAAATATTTTCTTTTACTATCTAAAGTTTGAACATTTAATACAAAATTCCTCATAAGTTTTTCTATCTTTTAGAAAAAAAAACTTTACCAATAATATCAAATTATTATTTTTAAGAGTGTTTAAATTTTTACGACATTGGATGTTCACCCGTAAACAAACGATCTCTCCTGCCTAACAATTATATTATCAACTTTTGATTTTTTAATAGACATTTTAAATTAATATTTAGATCAAATTAAATATTTAAATGAATAATAACAATGTTAGTAGACAACTTTTACGTATATTATTCATTCTACTATAATGCTATACGTTAAAACTATACCAAAGGACATTTTCCAGATATTTATATTGATTTGAAGATATTACTTATCTATACAGTGAACCTATTAATGCTGTTTACAAATGATAGGTTCGGCATTGACTCAACATTTAATGGGTAACAATAATAAAATAGAAATATATAATATTTATATATATATATCAAATATTATTTAATTGAATAAATACAATGTTTTCGTCAACAATTAAATCAACTTTCCGCAATACTAAAAGTAAAATAAGTTACTTTAATATATAAATATAAAAAAACCATATCGTGAAATATATATACTTTACATAGGCTGATAAAGACCATCTCAGCTCAGAATCGTTTTTTATATACCCACTGGTCCACTTTTTTATAAACGAGTTTCATTTCATTTTATCATATATGTTGTGTAACATGAAAAAAATGCATAGCATTCATTGCCCATTAACACAACAATTTGACAACATATCAAATATCAGACGTAAAAAGATAACTCAAAAACTTTTTGTAATTTTAAAATTTGATCTCCAATTCTCAAAAATCTCAACAAATGTATGTTAACTCTTCGTCTTAAACAATATTATTATGTAGATACTATGTATAATATTGTAGATATTAATATTATATGTTATTTGTATTTAAAATGTAAATAGTCATTCAATATTATTTCATCAGATAAATTTAAAGTGGAATATTTTTTTTTTTACATTTTGAATGAAATTGATAATAGAAGATTATATTTATGTCAATGAATATAAATTAATATTTTATAACATTAATTTTTCACTTAATATGAGAATAAATGAAATATAATATTCTATTTAAAGAAAAGTACGTAAGTATACTAGAATTTTTTTTTTTAACTATCACTTATGTTACGATAAACGAATATTTATATACGTTCGAAACCGAATTATTTATTTATTGATGCTTAATATATTAAAGTCTTATGCCAGCTCAGTACACCACATATAGCACTAGTACTTATTAACCAATATTATTATATAATTTACATAAATAATTAATAACTATATAATATAAAATATGCAATTTATTGATTCATGATGTAGAGCAAGGATTTTTACCTGTTTGAACCACAATTATTGAAAAAAATCAAAATGTTTTATCGAATTGCTTGTCGTTATTTAACATTTTGTTAATAGGAGCAAAATTACTGTAACCAAAATACCTTATGTTGTACACCAAATTTGTATGTTTCAAAGAAAAACACATTTTTAACCTTTGAATAAAATTCAAGTCCAAATCATCAATTTCCGTAGAAAACAGTAGTCCAAAGAACAAAATATTAATTGTTATAATATCTAATAATCATAATACAAAGTGTTTTGATAAAAATTATTTAAAATAAATTATAAGACACTATCTGGTAATTTAAATATGTCAGAATTTTAATATGGACAATGGAATAGGTAATGATTAAAAAATAAGACCAAATAATTATAAGTATAACGGATATTTCTGATTTATTTAGCGGTGTCAATACTCATATTATGAATTACATATTATTGTACTGTTTGAACTATGGCATTTTTGAGTTTGCGATGGATGGACTACATGAATTAACAGTTCTGAAACAAACAAAAAACAAGTTAATTAAAATGGATATTTCAATAATAAAAATAATTTATCATTTATCATGAGTTATAGGCTTATAGCATATAATATATAAGTTTACAATATTTTGTAGGCACATTACTACAATATTTGGGCCTATGAAGAAGAACTCGTATGTTCAAAGATTTCATGTATTACCTAAGTACATATTGTTATGTTCAAAAACGTACAGCTAGAGTCAAAGAGAAAAAAACGGTAAAAAATTGTATTTATATAAAAATAAGCACTTAAATGATGAATAATAATTGTTCAGAATATTTACTCGACTAATTTGTAAAAAATAACAATTAACTACCAAATGTTCAAAAATACGCAAAGTCAAACTTTGTATTTTATTTCACAAAACGAATAATTGTCTTAACTAGAATATTGTTGCAAAAATACTACAAATCAAAACATGCTTATAAAAGGAGTATCGAACCCCATATTATAATCAATAGTTATTACTTCGCTCAGATACTTTACTTAAAATATTTAAGATTAAAATCGAACATCGTCAAAACAAAAGAAATTTATATTAAAATGTGTATGAATATATTGTATTATTTTCTTGTCATCATCTTTTTTATAGCGTAAGTAAACCTGATATCAATTACCGAGCATTAATATTCACAAAATTCGTTAGATTTAAACTATAAATTGTATGATAATATTTTTATAAAAAATATAGATATACATGTGCCGTATTGTGTTTATTTACCCAAAAGTTATTTGAAACATATTAGTGTAATAGTAATTTATATTGAACAAAATCACCTATCCAACTTCATTTGGATGTTATATTATAAACAGTACCGACCATCAGTTGGCTGGTGGCTGGTACGGCCTTGGCCATATATATATATATATGTAAGTCAATAACAATACTAATTGAAAAAAAATACGATCCCATTTTTATTCTAAATTAACAAAATTCCAGAGTTGTTAACTTACCATCAATTGGCTGGTGGCTGGGGAGGCTTTGGCGACCGATTTGATGGCCTTGGCAGATTGGACTTGTCCGACGACAACGATGTTCATGGATACCTTTTCAGCGCCCATTTTTGATCTGTTTCTTGTTGAGGGTTAAAGTGAAAACTGAAAGTATAAGAAAAAAATTGTTTTGTTTATTTGAGACGAATAGAAAATATTTTAATTTTATCGTTTCGTACTCACCGAAGAATATATTGGCACAAAAAAATGTGTTATGCCGGAATCGAGGTCTCGGAAGTTTTTATATACCTAGGTACACTACCAGTACCAGCTTGAAGTGGGGCAGTGGCGTGATGCGATAGGTATTATTATTATTTTTTACATCGTTAATTTTGTTCCGTTATAGACAACGCTCATGTTTTGTTAAAAACCATTATATTTTATCACATCATTTCAAATAGGTACCTATAAGTGTTTCAAAGACGGCTGAGGTGTATTAAAAATAAAAACAAATGTTAGAAATTATCTATCACTCAATGTGCTTATGTTTAAATATTTAATATCATATAATATGAAATTTGGATTGTTTTAAAGGTTAACGCATTCATTTCGTCGTTAAGCATTGAATAATGACTACGTTTACGGACAATTTATTTTTTTATTTTGTTTGAAAATCAAATTTCGAACTAGCACCTAGTTGATTAGTTCTAACTTTCTGAGTACATATTAATTATTAAAGTTTAGACAAGCGAAGTATATTATGTTGAATAATTATAACTTATAAGACGTTATACTTAATTAACTTCTCGTTTTAAAATTGATCCATATGTAGCAAAATTCTCAGAAAATCTTTAATATTTGACATTAACTGCAATATGAAGTTAAAAATTAACGAACGCTGAATTTCAAATAAGGAAAAAATAAAAACTCTGAACAACTATTACAATAAATATACTTTCTTTGGTAATTTTCTTTGGTATTCATTCAAATTGTGCCATAAATATTTCTAGAATAATTTAATAATAGTCACGGAGAAAGTATTAATCTAGTGTTTGCCTCTAAAATAATTAGGTACGTGTTATAATAACATAATATAATGAGAGTGAAGCTATATTGTTATGAATTACTTAAATATACCAAAGGGGAATAATATGTATAATATAATACCGAGTATGGATTTCTACGCATATTGTAAATACATATTTTTATATATATGAATTTTATTGTGTCAAAATCTGTTTTATTTGCATAAAATGAACGATTGCATAATATTATCAATACAATATTGAATTATTATACGTTTAATAAAATAGTTAAAATAAAAAACTTAAGAAGTTTTCATTAAAAATATAGGACCATAAAATTTTAATTTTTAAAATGTAAAAGAATATTTTATAACTTAACATTAGGTAGTATTATTTTCAAACCTAAAGCAAATTTTATATTATTAAAGTTTATATTGTGTAACTCAACCTATATTAAATTGTTAGATTCTTAAATATTTCAATCAAATATCAATTCAATTTTTATTTCTATTCAATTAATAATTTCTGTAAACAAATAATTTGTAAAATGTAACTATACTTACCTACATCGGTACCCGGTTTCTTATGATTCTAAAAATAAATTTGAGTTTTGAATTTTGATTTTAGATTCTGAGCGGAGCGATGAATGTATTGATTTTACAATGATGTGTGTTTTTTTATTTTTTTTTTATTTTTTATTTTATTTTTATTAATTTTTTATTTTTGTGTCTGTCATCACCTTTTAGGGCAGGAAAATACTTCAATTTTCTTCAATAGTAGCTTTTCTGATAGGAAATTTTTATTTATTGGGAAAAAGATATAAAACTATCAATATAGTCATATTTTGCAATTTCTTACGGTGAGAATCCAGGCGCTAATTAACAATTATCATCCTATCATTCCTAGGTATCGTATGATCTCGTGGTATATTTTTTTAAGCCGGTAACAATTCAGATCATGGAAAATAGTTTTTTTACTGTTTAGTTTTGTAATTTTGCGATTAAACTCGAGAAACCCGAGTCTCAGGTATGCGTCAGACAAAAAATATGGTTTGGGCACATGAGTAATATTATACATTATAGTGTACTAATATTTTGATAATATAACAATATTAAGAATAATTCTTCTCGTCCTCGCTTCTGGTCGGTCCAGATACAATCCGAGACACAATTTGGCCCTACGTGAATATCACCAAAGGTGCATTGTAACTTCTAGGTCATAGTAAATAATAATAATGTTGCAAGCTGGTAATCATAGAAACCAGGAGAACGAAACGGTCATCTTGGAAAACATTTTTATTCTTCACGTCTCACTTGGACTTGGTTAATCTATTTTTTTTATCTATTACCTATGTGGATCACACAAACAGTGACTGCGTTTTTCAATTTCCAAAATTATAATAAACAATTTTATCGAACTTTAATCGTTATACATAATATGCAGTGTATAATGTATGTATCTATTTTACTTTACGTTGTAATTAAATATTTAATCTATACACATCTCAATTAATAATTTAACAAATATTAATTTTTTTGTAATAATTAGCAATGTCTTATAATATTATGCCTAGGTATTTAAGCTACTAAAATATATCTACAATATTCAAAATTATTTTATCAAGAAAAATAACAGAAAAGTTTGTTTTATTATAGTACCTAGGTATTGGGTTGTTTTATTTTTATGCTAATATTTTGTATAAAACTTTAAAAAAACTAATAATTTCAAAACAATTTTAACTTGATAGATTATGTTTAAATTATCTGTAGAAAGATAAGTCATTTAAACTGTTAATTTATTAAACTCGTTAAGTTAAAAAGTTAAAAAAAAAATAACTTTTTAAGTTAATGCCCACTTTTGCTTGTGAGCAATTTCGCATTTTCGCAACGAATCCCAAATATATTACATCCACGACCGATCTCGTGGAAACGATAACAAACGACGACAAGACGTGTTGTCCGCGTCAACAGTGCGCACGATTTGGGCAGGTGGCGGTTTCATTTTACGGGAAGAAGCGACGCTTAATTTATATCCTTGTGAGGATGGTGATGTCAGCTGTTAAAATATCGTTCGGGTATCTGCAACTATTATCCGGGTATAAACTATAATACAGGTCTACGGTATTAAAAGTAATAGGTACGCGTGAGTGTGGTGCTGTACGCCAATACTATATTATAATATAATATTATTATATACTCAACGGGGCCTGGGCCCGAAACGATTTCTGTGGGTTATAAGTTTCCAACTACGATAATAGTTATAATTATACTATATTGGTATGGAGACATTTTACAGTTTTACGTGTAAGGTTTTAGTTTAATCGTTTTGATTTTGGTTCCGTTTGATCAACATTGTATTTTAGAGACAATATCGTTATCAACAATGAATGGTTACTGGGTCATTTCTGTTTGGAATACCACATAATTATATAAACTTGGACACCTCGCATATTTACAACACCTCTCAATACCTACGCGAACCTCCGTGTATGTCTCTCTATATTATTAATTATTGCCATTTGTGATGATATAATGCCAACTATACTATCATAAGCAAGCAAATGGTCGTTACAAATTAATATCATGTAATATTATGCTAGAAAAAAATGTATTAATTATATGTAGGTATCTATAGTATTATTTTTTGAAAAATTAATTTGTGTTATGTGCAGTTTTGTGACTTATCTATAGATGAAAATTTCACTATCTATTATCTTATCTAAATAAAAATTTACTGGTCATCTTTTTATTTATCTTAGATGAATACTTCAATTATCTATATTAATTTAACTAAATAATTTTTTTATGTATAGATATTTATTTAATATTATAGTATAATAATATGCATTTTTACATTTTGGGTTCGAAAACCATACTAATGTCATTTAATAGAAGTTTTAAATAGTTCAAACAAATTCCAAGTAATCATACACTCATAAAATATCAATATTATAAGGTATCTTGTTAGTCAATACACAGAAGTTACAGAACAGATTTAATCTCATCTGTGGTCAATATTCCGTATTTTATTTATGGCTTTTGCGTTAATTTAATGTAGGTAGGTACAATATGGTTATTACTAATTTCTGATCGGCTGTAACGGCCGTTTCATCATATAATATAATAGTATTATTGTTATACAAATGTTGTCATAGAGTGTTTCTGCGTATACTGTTTTAGTCTTTAGATGAATTAATCTATACACATTATACATAAATTAATCTAATACCTGATATATAATAATTGTATTGTATAAATGCTAGGTACGTATAATATTTTGATATCTCGTGAAATTACCCATGAAAACATATACGTTGTATTTCGTACACTGCGCACAGACGGCGACTACGGCAGCATACATATATTATATACCTATTATAAATTATAATACAAAATATTAGGTGCCATTATCAATGTTAATAATATTATATTACCTCTATGCAGACAGTATTCATAATTAATATAAATATCTATATAGGTACTCTAGAGTTCAGAGCTCAGAGTATTTTAGAATCAGATTATCAAAACGCAATACAACGTGGCCAGAAATTGTCATTATCTTGTGTACTAGAAACCTAACCGATTTGTTTGCTATAATTTATATACATTTTAATTACTGGATAATATTTTGAGATATTTTAACAATTTTAACAATTTTAACTAATCTATTTAAGTAGTTAAATGTCCTTAATGTGTTAAGAACTTAAGAGGACACTACCCATGCACTTGTTGTCTCCGTCTTACACACGTACGACATGGCAAATTTTCGTTCACTAATTTCAATAGTGTGCTGTAAAATTTGGTTTTAGAGTGAATTGACCTATAATCAAACTTTTAGGTAACAACATCATCTGTGCTTCAACGTTGGCGATTTTCGATGTTTTAATTTTCAAGCAAGACATGGGTATGTGAAATATCACAAATTTGTAATGCTCATATCGCCCTTAATTACCAGTTTTTGCTAGACCTAACCTACATAATATGAGATAGGTACACAAACGTCTGACAGAAGGACATGGTAGATGTAAATTATATTTAACTACCTATAGGTTAGGTATAATTTAGGTATTATAAGGTAATTTAACTACCTATATACCATGACGATAATTCTTAACGATTAGAAAACAAAATGTTTTCTTGATAATCAAGCATTTATGTTATTTAAATATTTAAATAATCTAAATGATTAAGTTAGTTATAATATATTAACAAACACTAATATTCATAAGAACAAAAGCTATTAGTTATTACATTATTCGTCTGTTTTTTCTGTTAACTTCTGTTTAAATCGAAACCGAACCGAAAAAAAGTATCATAATACGGTAAGTATATTAATAAATTGTAGCGTATAATCAAAGTGAACGATAAACTGTTATGACAGCTGCACTTCTTCTGAACTGAACGTATAAAATAACTGTTTAAAATGTATGTATACTTCAGTACTTGTAAATATATTTGCTTTGGAATATTATACCATACCTAGTTATACTATTGTTATATTATATATTATCGCTTATTCTATTAATGTTATAATATTATATTTATGTATATTATTTCATATTTTATAACTCATATTATATGTAAACAGCGTCACAGAGGATTAGCGTTTATACAATAAACTAAATAAACATTTTAAAAATTCCGGAGAACTATTGGGATAGCACATTATATTATTTTGTCTAATAAAAAAATAATCTACTCGTCATACGAAGTATTGAGTAAAACGGTTGTTTAATAAATAGTATTGCAAAATATGGTAGATACCTGCAAAAGATTTACATTTTTACTATTCTTTTTTTTTTGCGTTTGTGGCCCT
>JANEHU010001587.1:0-23763 GCA_027563435.1 Nasonovia ribisnigri
TGTGGTGAATATTATGAATATTTGAAATGTTCTAAAATACTTTAAGACCTAAGTTTCTGATGAGGTTAATTATAAATAAAAATATATATAATATAATAGGTATATAATATATTTTTTTATCTTTATAAATTTAAAACCTGCAGTAAATTTTTTAACTGTGTAATGTATACATTTATTATAATCTTATACAAACGCACAACACAATTTAATTTTAATTTATTGTACGTGTATAAGCAAATTTGTTTAACGCTATCTTAACAATAGTTTAATGTTTATACTTTATACCTCACTATTATAATTAATTGCAAAAGCAATCAAATTGTTACTCAGTACTTGAGTACTTCAGTAGTATACTAGTACCTATCATTCAGTAGATATCATTTATCATTATAAAAATGGCTGAAACCTTTGGACACAAATATATGTACTATAATATAACTATATAACATGTACTAAGTCATATCTTTAAGAGTGGCCATCAACTAGGTAGTTAAAATGTTTTAGTAAAGAAAAAAGTTAATTTTTTTAAAACTAATTTAATCTTTTAATTATTTATTATTATTTAATAATAATAATAATTTATTATTTATATAATGTATTATGTAAACTATTAACTTTTGCCTAGAACAATCTAGAAAAATTAAAAGAAAAACGAGTAAGAAATTGCTGTAAAAAGTTAAAACGTTTATTGGCTGAAATAAAAATATAAAACAAAACAATGTAATAGCGAACTTTATACAATACATAGACATTGATATGGGTCGTTGAAAACTTACTCTTTGTTTGTATCTGTAGCATCTGTAACAAATGTTTATCATTAATTTTCATTTATTAATTAAATTTAATTTTTCAATTTTTCTTACCATCTTTATTGCTAATTTTAGCAGCAGCCTCAGCAGCAGCAGCCTCGGCCTCAAGCCATTTGGTTTTTGCTGCCGCTGCTGTGGCCGCGGGGGGGGGGGGGTTTGATGCTGCCGACAGATTTATTGTACAGTCGGCAGCAACATGACCCCTTTTGTAACATTGATTGCACTCTATAAAATCAAAGGCATTACAATTATAACAAATCCATGAAAAAATATTATTAAAACAATTTTTCATTTTTATAAATTACTTTTGTACAATTATATAAGAAAATTAATCCCCATGTTAAGTTAGATCAAAATTATCAATATTACCATAAATTAATATAATGTAATGTAAATTCTAGAAAACTGTGGATATTAACATTTTTAAATGGGTCAGTAAATTATGATTAATTTTTGTCCACCAGATAATAATAGCCAAATGCCTATGAACAAAATCAATATTTTTGTAAAAGTAAAACAAATTTAATGTAATCAAATCCATAGGTACCAAATGTAGATGAACTGAATAATTTTTAAACATAATTAAAATTTCCTATAGTGGTCTTAATCAACCGTTATTAATTATTAATTGAACCTACTGAAGTGTAGTCCACCGTCGAATGAAGTTCAAAGTTTGGGTATTGGTGTACAATGTAGAAACACAAGGATTGAATAGATGTATACTTATCAATTTATTGAATTAAACACGGTATAGAATATAAATGTATAAAATATTAACACTGATAAATTAATACTATAAGAGGCTCTGATTAAAATATACGTGACGCTCTGTAATAAAACTTAAAAGATGCTTTGCAGAGTAACGCTGGTGTCGTTCACTCTTCTCATCAGACTTGACTCCACTCCACTCGACTGATCCTTGGGCACCGACCGGGCCCGTCGCAACGGTCTGTCCGGGGACTCTGGTATGTGCTGACACAGCCGAAATGGTCACGTAGGCCATCGTGAGAACTAAAATGGTCACACACTCATTTTCCCCTGAGTCAACACAACTGAGCGTTTATATATAAGCCTCCATACACACTACGTACATACATATATACATAATATATATATATACACACATACATACTTGACTACATACACACTCACCCATATACAACATACCCCCAGCGTTAAACTGGAGCAGTCCCTGCGACCTAATTCATTACTTAAATCTCTTAAACTACGGGTACACCTAGTTACAATACCGCCACATGGTGTCTGAAATGCTTAAATTAACTTAACTTTACTTTTATCTTAAGGCAATACAAAATATTTTTTTTTTTATATAAACTTAAAGGTTATCTTGGTCATTACTTGAAAGATTGTCTGCTACCTCTGGACTATACATTTTTACAACCTTATTTCTAAACTTTATAACTATTGTACCTATAAATATTAATAAAAAGGTTATTGTTACATAAATAATGGTTATGTGGAATTCTACTTTAAATATAAACAATGGTGCTATGGCTTTAGGCTCGAGTTTACTCGATTCTATCGCTTTATGGGCTAGGGAGTTCAAATCCTTGAATATTTTTACATTAGTGAGGTTCTGGGGTAATACAGAGCAAAGAGTTTCTGTCAACATTGATTCTATATTAAACTTCCGATTTTCTGGTATTATATCTATCTGTATATCTCTATTGGTCTTAGAAAATGGTACGAGTACTCAGCTGTCCGTATGAACTTTGCAAGACGGGGAGGTGGTCAACCTACCCACACCCGAGATCTCAACTCTAAAGGTCTGCGGAGGATCTGTGCACGTAATTGTACATAGGTCTGGTTTAGTATAATACAGCCAAGAGTTTGCCTTTGATAACCGATGCCAAATAGGTGTCTCTAATGTTACCAGTTTGAATCTACAGTCTTTCAGGGGGTTAAGAAAGTTAGTTAGATGTGACAACTCACACAAATCGGATCTCGGTAGTGGATCGGTTGATCACCCTTACAAAGTGTATATACCCCCACCTTGACACATGATTCCCATTGACTAACCTCTAATGAAATAAAATGTTCGTTATCATTACTTAATGCCAGGTAGTCGACCTCAGGGGCAATTAGGGCTATGGTATTTTTATCATATTGGATGGGTAGTGAAATAGGGTGGTACATTGTATACTCCTCAACAGATATTAAAGCTATATAGAAAACTAAGTATTGCTCTTGATGAAAGATTGTTAGGTCCGAAATTTGGAGGAATTCTGTTAGAGATTCTGTCTTAATGTCTAAGGGTAATGCTGTTCCAGCTGGTAGATTCATCTTAATTTCTCTCAATTCTGTAAGGAACCTCTCCGATGAAAACACGCTAGTATATATTTTTCCATTCATCGCTGAATTAATTATGGACATTAAATTTGGGGTCTGGTATGAGTATTGGTTAAGTAGAATTTCGAAAAGAAGTGCCTGTTCTAGTAACCTTGTCTTGAATTCTATACGGTCGAGTTTTGTACTATTACTTTCGTTTGCTCCTGTAAATATTGAAGATTTTCTTCGAGTTTTTCCTGATGCTGTGAAATCTTTGCTATCTGATTATCTGTTTCCACCTGCATGATCCTCATTCTTTCTGAATTTAGGGTGATGTTCTGACTTTTGCTTTGCTGAAGTTGTAAGTTGAATTTTCGTAAACGTTGGAATACTTCTTCCAATCTTGCCTCGTGTTCAGTCAGATCGACTGCGTATATGATTATGTCATCCAAGTATACAAACGCCTTGGTGCCATTTAATCCTGTCAACACGTTGTTCATTAGACGCTGAAAAGTGCTAGGGGCCCCACATAGCCCGAAGGGCATTCGAACAAACTCAAAGTGACCTTTGTCCGTTGAAAATCCCGTTTTCTCAGAATCTTGCGGACGAATTGCGACTTGATGATATCCACTGGCGAGGTCTAGTGTGGTGTAATATCTGAAACGTCCTAGTTGGTCCAGAACCTCATCGATTCTTGGGATTGGGAAAGCATCCCCGATAGTTAACTGATTAAGACGACGGAAGTCTACGCAGACTCTGAATTGCGGTTCTCCATTCGCATCTGGCTTCTTAGGTACTACTACAAGAGGTGCATTCCACGGTGATTCTGATGGTTGAATAATGTTATCCTCTTCCAACTTTTCCATTTGTTCGACTATCACCTGCCGATGAGCGTAAGGAAGCCTATATGGCCTGATGTTTACTGGAGCTGTTCCCTCCGGAATTTTAATCTCATGTTGAATTGCTGTGGTGAACGATAGTGGCTCCCCCTCGAGATGGAACAGATCCTGATACTTTTTACAAATTCGCCACAGGCTGGCCTGTTCTTCAGGATTTAGATGCTCCGTCTGGATATATTTTGCAAATTCTGTCATTCGGTTAGCCTTGCTTTCCTGCTCTTCCGTTTGATTACAGAGATAGACGCTTGATTCCTTGAAGATTTCATGTTGTACACCTCGTAGCTGGGGTGGGGAGAATTTTATGGAGTCCTCTGATGGGTTTATTATTGAAACCACAACTTGTCCGTCCCTACACAATTGATAATGTTTCCCAATAAAATTCCCTCTTCTCCGATGCTCTGTGCATGTATTATTAGGGTTGTTCCCTCTTTTTCGTCTGTCAAAACAGGTACGAGAGTTTCTGAACGTGGTTGGATGATTAATGTTGGTGAAAACTTCTGAGGTTCTGGAGGTTCTGGAGGTTCTGGCTGATTTATAGGTTCTATCGACAGCGTAGAGGTTCTGAAGTTAATATTTATTTCCTTGTCCCGAAGGAATGGGGTGCCCAAGATTCCTGCTTCTGATATCGGAAAGTTGTCATGTATGACCTGGAACGTGGCAGTCGTAACATTCGTTCCAAGTTGGACACTTAGGGAGACTGAACCTAAGGTGAACACTGGTTGTGAATTGATACCTGTTAGCTTGTAGATGGTGGTTTCATCGACCAGAATATTTTTTTTTAACTCTGAAAGCTTTATCATGTTGACTTCACTACCGGTATCCACCAGCAACTTTAGTAGGTAGTATAAGTATGTTCTATCCAAGTTTTTACATTTACAGGGAGATTTAAAATCGTTTATCCACGACTCTTGCCCTTGAGCAATGAGTTGTGTGGGTGCTTTATATCCAAGTTTTTATTAGTTACGGGGAAATATAAAAACGTTCATCCACAACTTTTCCCCTCGAGGTGTTAGTGACGACCCCGGGAACATTTTTACTAAAATAAAAAGATATTATTTATATATTAAATATTTTTTTTATTTTAAAAAGTATTACATATTATACATACTATTTTTTTATTTTAATATATCTGATGATGTTATCCATGAATTTTGACATGAATCAAAACCTAACCATTTAACAAACATTTTATTCCCAACTTTTTTTATAATACGTTCAACGAGAAATGTGTCTGGAAAATCAGTTAATTTAATTTCCTGTTCATAAAATCCACCTAAAATTATATTGCCTGATCCATCTTTTAGCTCATAAGTTACTGGATTCGTCTGTAGAATTTTTGAAACTTTAAATATTTCAGTTGTCCAATTTGGTGTATATCCTTTACTAAATATATGTTTATATTTTGATATTCTTACAAAGTCATTAATTTTAAATTTTGGTTTGTTTAATGTTCGGTTATTTATATATGTTTTAAATTTAACTTTGTTTGCATCCATTCGAGCTTCATTAGGCGTACATTTAATTGATCTATGTTTTGTATTATTATAGTTTTGTATGATCTTTGATATTGTATTATTCCAATTCCATGTACCCGTTGAAGTGAAATGTCTATATATATTATTTTTAAGAGATTGTATAACGCGTTCAACAATTGAACACTTGATAACACTGTATGAACTATAATGTTTAAAATTATATTTTTTCATTAACTCTTGAAATTGAATATTATAAAACTCTGTACCATTATCTGTTTGCAACAATTTTGGATTAGCTTTTTTCAGTATATTAGACATGGCTTTTGTACAATCTTCACTTGATTTATTTTTTAGTTTTTCCACCCATACATACTTACTATACGTATCTATAACAATTAGTATATATCTAAATCCATGATTTTGTTTAGAATGAGATTGCATATCCATTAAATCAGCTTGCCAAAGGTCGTCTTTAAATCGAGTTATTACACTACGTCTACGAAATATTTTTCTCGCTGGTCGATGTAGCTCATTAGCTATATTTACTAATGTAGTCATTTAACAATAATATTTCTCTCACGTAATTCTTCTAAAATAGATATGATTTCATTATTAACACCTGTATTACCAGCACTTTGAGATGATATTAAAAGATTTAATCTAGTTACTAGTTCATTCGGATCGTCATAATAAACTAATTGTGTTTGTGCCAATACATCTTTATATAAACCATTATCTATCTTAGACTCGGGTGATGAAGTAAAATTAATCATATTTGAAGTCATGTGATCTGTAGACGAAGAACTGTTTGCTGTTTGATTAAAATCAAATGGTTCATTTTCTTTCGATATTTTTCTACGTTTATCACTAGATTTGCTAGAAGGGGTAGAAGATAACGTATTGCTAAATGATGATAAGTTAATTCGAGGAGTTGCAGTCTCATTAATTTTAGCTATTTCTTCGTTAAATCGTTTTTCCTCAATTTTCATTCGATCATACAGTGGTTTTACAACGGTCATCCATTTATGATATCTCGAGGTTTTAGGCTTCCCATCTGCTTTTAAATGGACACCAGTAGTTTTCAAAATATTGAAATAAGATTCTATATCTGGTATAGTTGTATTTTTCGGTTCCTTCTCACATAATAAAGACCATAATCCTGGTGTAAATTGATAGTATTTATTAAGCACCGCAGGTAAACTCACTAGATTAATAAAAACAACACTTCGTCCAGAAATTAGTGATGCTTGCGACACAAACGCAACTTATAAGGAACAAACACCTCTCAGTCAAGGATCGAGTGGTACAATGTCGATTCGTTCACACTTACCACGGCTAGCACTGGAAATGTTCGACGGTGATTATAATAAGTGGCAACGATTTTTCAATTGTTTTAAATCTCGAATACATAATGATCCATCGTTAACGCACATAGACAAGTTTCATTTCCTACGATCATGCCTGTCAGGACCACCACTTGATTTGATAAATTCATTAGAAGTAATGTTTACTTAGTGTTACAGGATGGATGTCACCACATCAACCGTCCACCAGAACTAATAAAATGAAGCGTGTGAAATTATGTTTAAAGATACACATAGGCGTGGGGAAGACCCAGCAGTATTAGGAGATTCTCTCAACATGGCCGTTCAACGTTTCCTTAGTGTGGAAAAGCGACTCGTGAAAGATCCAGTACTGCGTTCTAACTATGTAGACTTCATGAGTGAATACCATCTTCTAGGTCATATGTCTAAAGTTGACAACCCAGGCACTCATACTGAAGTTGACTACTACCTGCCGCACCATGCTGTAGTTAAAGAATCAAGTACTACTACTAAGGTGCGGGTAGTATTTGATGGTTCTGCCAAGTCAACCACAGGAAAATCACTCAATGACATTTTAGCTCCAGGCCCAACCACCCAACCAGAACTGTTTGATATTTTGCTACGCTTGCGAAGCCAGTTATTATCACAGCAGATGTGGCAAAAATGTTTCGACAAGTCTGAGTACAATCACAAGACCGTTATTACCAAAGAATTGTGTTGAGAGCCTCACCAGAACATGAGTTGCAGCATTACCAATTAAATACAGTTACATATGGTACAGCATCTGCCTCATTTCTCTCTACCCGTGTGTTGCAAGAAATAGCAACATCTGTAGCCACTAAAAGTCCAAAGGCTGCTCAATCAATTAAAGGAGACTTTTATATGAATGACTACATCAGTGGGTCAGATTCAGTTGAAGAAGCACTAACACTATTCCGTGATGTATCAAAAGCACTAAGCACTGGGGGCATGATGCTACGAAAATGGTGCTCCAACAACGCAGCTGTCAGACAATACATCTCTGAAGTATCTGACGAACCACATTTCTCTTTGGATATAGGCAATCAGGACACGGTCAGATCACTAGGATTAATCTGGTGCCCAGAGAAGGATCATTTGACGTATAGCATATCACAAGGACAACAAGTTGATACAAGGACTAAACGTAGCTTACTTTCATAATTGAATAGCATATTTGACCCCCTTGGTTTTTTAGGTCCAGTTCTAATACGTGGCAAGGTGTTTCTACAAGAGCTCTGGCAAATCAAAGTCATTTGGGATGATGAACTACCTCCGTCTGTGCAAAAACGTTGATAGTTCTTCATCAAAGATTTAGCAAAACTTGATCAACTATTCATTCCACGTTCAGTAAAGACTAACCCGCATGGAGAAACCCAACTGCACGGATTTTGCGATGCATCACAGATAGCGTATATCGGATATGTATATTTTCTACAGCAGGTCAGTGACGATTTGTGGCATGTACAATTGCTTTGCGCTAAGTCACGAGTGGCACCAACAAAAACGATACCTCGATTGGAACTGTGCTTTGCCCACCTGTTAGCTGAGTTGATATCAAGGGTAGCAAAATCAATGGGATTGTCACTACATAGTACATATTGTTCGACTGACTCCACAGTTGCTTTAACTTGGATTCAGGGAGAGTCTTCACAATGGAAAACGTATGTAGCTAACCGAGTCACGCAGATCAATGAAGTCGTCGAGCAACAAAACTGGTCTCATGTAAGTACCAGTCTCAACCCAGTGATTGAACCTAACCTTGTGGTGGTCAGGACTAGAGTTCTTGCAAAAACGTTTAATCAGTAATAGATGTAAAGAAGAATTTCAATTGCCAGATGACAACACACTAGAAAGGAGACCACTAAAGTTCACTCTTGCTACTACAATAAACCAATTTAGTCTGTCTAATCTAATTTCCAACTGGAATAAACTGTTGCGCATATCTGCTATATGGTTAAGATTTATTTCATGGCTTCGGTGGCGACATACCAGTCAGAATTTCAAACCAATTCTAGGACCAATCAGAGTAGCTGAACTGCAAGAAGCAAAGAGGCGCTGGATACAGTTTGTACAGAACCAAGAGTTTGCTGCCGAGATCAGAACCCTATCTAGTGGTGGCCTGATAACCAAAGGTCCATTAAAATGTCTATCACCGTTTATGAAGGATGGTGTTTTACACGTAGGTGGTCGACTGAAACATTCAGATGAACCATTCGGACGCAAGCATCCTGCAGTACTACCAGCCAACAACAATGTCACAAATATGATATTTCAAGCACTTCACTTACGACTCCTACACATAGGTCCTCAAAGACTGCTGGCAAACATGAGAAGTGAATTTTGGTCTCTCTGTGGTAGAGACAACGCTACAAGGATTGTTCATTCATGTCAGAAATGTTTCAGAGCCCGACCAATCGTACTACAGCAGCCAATGGGCCACCTCCCAAAACAAAGGTCCATGTCCCCGGCATCCCCACTTTGAGCTTTTGTATAAAAACCCAGGGTGATCGTTTGTACTCTGTTTGTACCGGTTTGTACCGCTTAATTGGTAGTTATATTTTTATTCAAATGGTTACTAGTTAACATTCATCATGTTTAAAAGTTTAATATAATTCTAATTTGAACAACTTACACATGGTAAGCTTTGACTTTTAACTTAAATACATACATTTTATGTGAGAATTTGAATTATTTTTGCTTAAAGATTGCCAATGCATGAATGTATTGTAAATTTGTTTAAGTATACTATTGTTTTTGTTAATATTTTTTTACATTGAATACATTTATGAATAATTAGCAAAAACTTAGTATTTTATGATCAAACTAGCTGCACGTGTGCCTCGATTCCGGTCGTTGTGGAAGCCGCCTCCGGCGCCTTCGAGGTGGTCGAGTGAAAAACGTTTCACCGGAAATTCGAAAAAAAATTGAGTCATACTGAAAACTGTGACTGTGAGTGTCTAGCGGTCTTTTGTCGTCTGGTATAATACCGTGTCCCGCCGTATGCCCGGTTCTGTTTTGACTGGGTATAAGAAATTAGGAAATAAGAATAATTGTAATCGAACGTCTAGCTATCAATCATCGCCGTATGCAAATCTTTTCGGGATAGGGCATCTGCGTATGGCGGATTGGATGCATGATGTGCGAATCTTATAACGTGCGTATGTATAAGTGAAGGAAGAAAATAAAGTTTCTAATATAATATATATAATAATGAAAAAATCCGCGCGACAACACGAAAAGTGATAATGGTAAGAGGGAGATAAGTACGGAAGCGCAGTAGTGCCACATAGAAAAAAATATTGTCTCTAAATTTCGACTTAACAACTCAGAATTTCGACTTAGCAACTCGAAATTTTGACTTAACAACTCGGAATTTCGACTTGGCAACTCAAAATTTCGCCTTAACAATTCGAAATTTTCGAGTTTGTATCTCGAAATTAGTAGTTGGTTATTCAAAAATTTGTAATTCGTTTACTGATAACTTCAACGCAATTAATGATAATGAGGACCACAACAGTGTACTTACCACGGTTTAAGATAATATGCTACAACTGCGGTACTTACCGAGATCGTAAATACGTCATTAATAAATACCGAGGTCTATAATCTATACTATGATAGGGACTTTTTAAGCTTTATGATTACAGTGATATTATATTGATAAATGATAATAATATATTAAATATTAATAATAGTATATTAATTGTAGTATACAATATACATTAATTGCATTTTGAATACGTATTTACGTTAGTACTTGAGTGACGAATGTTGTCAACTTTGTTTGTTGAATTTTGTTGCTATTGAGTATTGACTATTAAGACTTGGCTTCTTGCGAGTTTGGTCTTTATAGTTCACTCTCTTAACAGTTAACTTATTACTAATTTTCCACTCATTCACGATTGTTTTGTTGCCTACTTGCTTATTAAAATTTTTATGATGAGCTTAAATGATTTAATAAGTAATTATTTCCGTATGAGTTTTAGTTATAATGAAATAATAACAAATTTGTCTAAAAAACATAATTTAGAGATAAGTCTTCGCACATTGAAGAGGCGATTAAAGGAACTAAGTTTGTCTAGGCGCACAGATTATACACATTTGAATATTGTAAAACAGTATTTAGAGACTTGTATACAGGGATCGAATCAACTTCATGGCTATAAGTGGATGCACAGGAAATGTATCAGCAATGGATTTGTAGTAAAACAAGAGACTGTACGAAGTATTTTACTAACTATTGATCCTGAAGGTGTAGAAATAAGAAGTCGTAAAAGATTAAGAAGACGTCAGTACTATAATCCAGGCCCTAATCATACATGGCACACAGATTGTTATGATAAACTAAAGCCTTATGGAATTTCCATTAGTGGGTGTATTGATGGATTCTCAAGATGTATAGTTTGGTTAGAAGCGGCACCTTCTTGCAGTGATCCCAGAGTCATAGGATGTTTTTATTTGGACACAGTAGAGACATTGGGTGGATGCCCAATTACCTTAAGATTTGATAGAGGAACTGAAAACCGTCATATTGAGCAATTACAGAAGTTTTTACGTAGAAATAACACTTCTCAAAGACCCCCATACTTATATGGTACAAGCCCTTCAAATCAGAGAATTGAATCATGGTGGAGTATTCTACGAAAACATTTTACACAATTTTGGATGGACCTATTCTGCCAATTAAAAGACGATGGACACTTTGACGGATCATTCATTGATAAAAACTTAATTAGATATTGTTTTATGAAGAAAATCCAAGTAGTTATGACCTCTATATAAAAATACATGACAATACTGAGTACCTAAATAATCTAAAAACATCTTATATTATATTTTACAGAAAGAACTTAATGAAATGGCACTAGAGTGGAATGTTCATAGAATTAGAAAATCTAGAAATAGTATATGTTGTTATGGAAGACCTATAACTATGTTTGAAGTACCTGAACAATATAACACAAGTAACTTTTTACATTTCGTTAAAAAAGATGAGTTACAACTATGTAAAAATGAATGCATTGATTCAACAACCACTACATGCGATCCAACTATTTTTGAACTATGCTCTATTATCCTGGCAGAAGAAGGGATTACTATTCCTGATGAAGCTTACAGTATAATTGATGTTTATATTACTTTAAGAAATAAATTAAAAGAAGCCTTAGAGTAGATACCCAAGTATTTATTATATTCTTTTCAATTTATTTTATTCTTAAATAGTTAATAAGTAACAAAACAAAAAACTTAAATATTATAAAACAATTAGTAACAGATTCTCTCTGTATTATAATAAATAAACAAATCAGTCATTAAAAAAAAAGCTTAAGGAACATTAAATCTTTGTAATATAAATAATATAAATTTAGCAAAACAATTTATATTTATATTTTAACAGAAAAAAAAACAATAAAATTACAAACTTATAGTTATAAGTCATGCTAGATCCATAACACAAACATTGGATGATAAAAGTGATGTTAACTCACATCTTAAATCTATGAAGTTATCGTAAGTCAAAGGCAAATCCAATGTATTAGTACAAGTATGAGCAACTGGAGATCGAGAAAAACCATCTTTCATAGAATTAAAGTTGACATTAATGCTAGATGTTATAATATCTGCTCCAGTTATGAAGCGAAGTAACTTTGTGCAAAGCATTTGATCAGCTTCACGAATAAATTTTTTCAAAAACCCAAAGATTTTACGCTTGACTTCATTGATATCTTTTTCTGGACAATATAGATTTTTTATTATATTTGTTGATGTTGGGATCTTATTTTTATATTCTTCTTCCAAACTATTTTTTGATATAATCATTTTACCTTTTAGCTCTTCGGACCATATATCAATAATATACTTTGGACGCTGAATTAACTCTTTATGCGCAATTTCGGAAATAACAGCATTTATATTATGTTCATGCACTAATAAACGACAATCAAATTCTTGAAGAACATCCAACAACTCTTCATGATCAATTTTAGAAAATTCTTTAATAGCACTTTTCAATAAATCTTTAGATTTTAAAGGAAGTGTGTTTAAAAAACCTTCTACTAAATCCTGTGTATTAGCTTTATTTTCACAGAGAACCGACTCCATAAAAGGTAAAGCTAAACTTATTGGTAGGTAATTCACATCTCTCCAACCTACATAGATTATTTTTGCAATTGCTTGCCATTCTTCTAACTGAAAATCATGCCTAATAGTTGGAATTTTCCAGTGACATCCAGTAGTGGCCATTTCGTAGAAGCTTGACCAAAACTCAGACATTACATCTTTATAAACACCTCCAAAATCTACAGCATTTTCTGAACTTCCATTTGGCAAAATTAACTCAAATTCTATTTTAGAAGGACAGTTTTTAATGTTTTTAAATGCTTCCATTAATTCAACAAAAATACGACCTCTGTGGAGAATTAATTTTAATGTTTCTACACATGGTTCTGGCATATTAAAATAATTGTGTTCATTAAGAGTACTGTAAAACTGTATGGATTGTTCATTTTGTTCTAAATTATTGACAAGTGGTGGTGACAGTGTAAAAGAAGTGAACAAATTTTCTGAAGACCTGTCTACGGGTTGTTCATTTTGATCATCATTTTTGACAGGTGATGATGACGGTGTAATTGACCACATATTATAAATAGATGATCCATCTACGGGTTGTTCATTTTGATCATCATTCTTGACAGGTGGTGGTGACGGTGTAATTGACCACATATTATAAGTAGATGATCCATCTACGGGTTGTTCATTTTGATCATCATTCTTGACAGGTGGTGGTGACGGTGTAATTGACCACATATTATAAGTAGATAGTTCATCTACGGATTGTTCATTTTGATCAACATTCTTGACAGGTGGTGGTGACGGTGTATAGGAAGTTACCGACAAATGTGATTCTGAATTTGTTAATGAAGACAAAAGAACTGAAGACTGTTTTGTTGCCAAATAAAATCTTATTGAATTCAAACCTAAATACAAATAAAATAAATACTAATATAATATATAAAAAATATTGATAAGGTATTAAAGTTTTTATAAAATTTTTTTTTTTTTATTATTAAATAATTATTTTAATAATGTGGTTTACCTGTCTTAGCATATAATTCACCTACTGACAAGTCATCAGGTAAATCATTTTTCTGAAAGTCAAATAAGTTTATGGAAAATTGATCAATCATTCCTTTAGATGATTTCCCATCAGGAAAAAATAATCCTTTAGCCAAATCAATTATAGAAGACTTGCACAATGATTTTTGTACTCGTACTTTCCTTGTACCACCACCACTAATAGTTCTCACCTAAAAATATAATAACTAGGTAGTAGGTATATATAAAAATGTTGATGGACAATGTCATTAAAAAAATATAATACAAAACTAATATAATCATATTTAAATATGATAAATGGGGATAATATCTTTAAGATATTAAGAATAGGTTATAATAACTACCTGTTATAATATTTTCAATATACCTAATAATACCTGTTTATATACAGACTGTTGAAAATGAAGCCATCCAATTTCAATGTACCTCTGCAATGATGCATTCCTCAAGGCTAAGCTATATAAAAATACAAAAATACATTTATTTCAATGATTTTCTGTAAAAATTTGACGGGTTGATGTTAAAATAATATTAACTCTTTTTTTTCCCGACTAACTAGAAATAAACAAAACTAAAACACTATTCGTATAATATATTTGTAATCCACCCATAAGGGTTTACATTTTTTAATGACAAGTAGCTTATAGCTCTCCTAGAGTTCCAATGAAACTGGAATAAAACTTATTAAGTTAATGATTAAAAAATAAATATTTTCCTGTAATAAATAATTTAAAACTCTTAAGTTTGATAATATAATAAGTACCTACCCTTTATTTGTAGGATTGATTTCTGACTCATTAATGTCATCATCCTTTTTTTTTACTTTGGAAATTAGCTTATCAAAAAGAGCAGATTTTCTTTTGGATGAACTGCTTTGTTTAGAAAAATTTAACAATGCTAAACGGTCTCCATAACTAGGTATGTACATTTTCAATACGCGATCTTCAGTAGTCATTGTTTTTAGAACATCTATATTAATCTGAAATATGATTTGTCAATTAGAATCACTTGTACCTATTAATTAGAAGCTATTGAGATTATCTAAGCACAACAATCAGTACCATAAAATGGGGTGATTCTAGACTTACAGGGTACATTTATATTCAATAAACTCAATTTTTATAATACTGATAATAGTAACAAAACATTGTGTTAATGTAATTAAACTATTGAAGGATGGTTTTTTTTTTCAATGAATTTGTAATTTTGGACACTTTAAAGTCAACTATTAATGAGTATCAATATAAGATAATTTTAAAGAAATCTAGGAAATAGCATTATTCATAACTCATAAGTTTAAAAAAGTGGTATTTTGTGTTTAACTTCAGCCACCATTGCTTAGTACGTAATAACAAATGTGTATTAATTAAAAGATTAACAAAAAAAAACTGTATGGTCCAACATCTTTTTTTTTTTTTAAACATGAAATATAGTTCAAAGTTAACCGCTATGATGATAGTACCTATAGTTTTTCTATGAATTTATATGGGTGTTCAATGTACCCCATTTTGGGTTACCTCCGGACAATCTTAAACTTTATATAAAAACTCAAATATGACAAATCTCATTTTTAGGAGCCTATAATTATCTTCGTACATGTACTTTTTGAACATATTTTACAGAATTTTAGATTCATTATTTTCAGAAATGTTTGAAAAAAAAATAGTAAATTTTGTGTGGAGTTACCCCATCTTATGGTACTTACTACCTATACTTTAAGATAGAATAAACACTTATACAGTAAAGCATTGTAAAAAGTAAATAGTTATATGTACTGAAATTAGAATCACAATTTTGATGGTAAAAATAACTCAAAAAATGCTTGTAAGGAGTTAACCATTTATCAAATAAATATTGGAAAGTCATTTATTCAACATTTTCCAATTGAATTATAAAACTATAAATAATTGTGTGTGTTAAAGTAGATGTAACTTTGAATTTACACAAAGATGGCATAGAACACAATATTAAAACCACAATAAGAATATGGCTAAGATTGGCATCCACAAGAATATAGAACAGACGACTTACATAAAATAGTATCTGTAGACAATAAATATTCATATATGTAGGTACCTACATATAAAACATAATGTTATTTTTTGACTATTAAGTAGGTATACCTACACTTAATTATACTTAAATAATAATATAACTTAATATTATATTCACTGACATTTAACTGACTAGAACTTGACTGACATTACATTACTGACTGATTAGAACTGATATTATTATTTTTATGTATGATATCATATTGAAGTCACTCAATATTTACATTTTAACAAATCACAGTTAGCATAAAGAATTTTATACATTATAAATTATAAATTAATACCCACCTATCAGACTACAATAAAAAGACACAATAGGATGTAAGGTGAATGCACTACAATGCAATATAATAGTCACCCTTCCCCATATTTAAAATCTCATTTAAATATTCAACGTTTAATTTTAAAAACTCTTACCTTTTGAACTTGCATTTCATCAGCTATATATTCGGCATCTTGTATGCATCTTTCAATCAAAAATTCTTTTATACTAGTCGACATGGTTATTAACCTAACCTAACCTAACCATGGTTATTATATTATTTTATACTTAATATACTTATTAAACATGTGGAACTACAGCACTACAGACTACCACTCAACTGTCAACGGGACGTACAGGACAGATTCCCCACAAATTACAATTGACAGAGGACAATAATTTTATTATTATTAGTTATTTCCTTTGTTCTTATCTTCACATTATATAAATAACCATATTAACGGAATACGGAGTACGGACTAAAATATACCTAGGTATACCTTGGTATATACCTAGGTATTTTCCATATTTTGTGCCATGATTTACCATAGAGAATTAAGAATTTAACTGGTCGAAATTCCGAGTTGGTAAGTCAAAATTTCGAGTTGTTATGTCGAAATTTTGAGTTGTTAAGTCGAAATTCCTAGGTGGTAAGTCAAAATTTTGAGTTGTTAAGTCGAAAATTTCGAATTGTTAAGGCGAAATTTTGAGTTGCCAAGTCGAAATTCCGAGTTGTTAAGTCAAAATTTCGAGTTGCTAAGTCGAAATTCTGAGTTGTTAAGTCGAAATTTAGAGACAATAGATTCCGTAGATAAGGGAGCGACGTCGTGAATATAGTCGTGGTTGTATAGTGAAAATCGTTCCGCCGGAAATTCAAAAAGAAATTAAGGCACAAATGCACTTTACCACGCCCCTCACGAATTTCGATTTTTTTTTTAAAAAAAAGACGTGTTTTTCATCGCTGATTTCGAAACTGTTTGAATTTTTGTGCGGAAACCATTATTTTGGAAGTTATAGCCTTCCAAAGTTTGCGATTTTACGTTTATACGCATGCGCTCAACACCACTATGCATTACCGCCGCGCTCCGCCTATATACCTCCGCTCCGCAAATCGAAAATATCCCTCGACTTGCTGTGCAACACCTCCCCAAGTGGGTCACAGGGTTGAAAAAATTGCATTTTTGTTGCACCGAGCCACCAATTTGAAAAAACATCGTACAGTGATGCGGTGATAGCGGCACTCGTCGCTACGCTCCTCGGCGCCGTCGCTCCGCTCCGCAAATCGAAAATATCCCCCGACTTGCTGTGCAACACCTCCCCAAGTGGGTCACAGGGTTAAGAAAATGCATTTTTGTTGCAGTTATGTTGTATAGTATGGGCAGTGATCCCTTGTTAGCGGCACTCGTCGCTGCGCTCCTCGGCGCCGTCGCTCCGCGCGGTAATATAGTTGTGTTGCGCGCATGTGTATAAACGTAAAATCGTTAACTTTGGGAGGCTATAACTTCCAAAATAACAGTTTCGAAATCAGCGTTGAAAAACACGTCTTTTTTAAAAAAAAATCGAAATTCGTGAGGGGCGTGGTAAAGTCCATTTTAGCCGAAATTAAGTCATATAGCTGCCGCAATTTTGAGTGTGTAGGAAGTCGGTCACCCGGCTTTACTTTGGGCGTAGTCTGCCAGGTAGGCAATCCGACTTCGTCGGATAGCGGACGACGTGCAATGGTCGGGTAACACAATGAGGAATGCAATCCGAAAACTGTCACTTTGAGTGTCTTGCGAAGCTGGACTGGAGTGTCCAATGTTGCTGATTCGGCCATGCACGCTAACATAGCTCGGTCGTCTTCCACAAGTCCCATCGCGACGACTGCAGCCGCGTATGTTGGATGCTCTATCTCGTCTACTTTCCTCATGTCCCGGAAACACTGTGGGCCTCTTTTGTGTAGAAGTAGCAATCGTAGGTAGAAACGATCGCGATCAAGTGGGTTGACAACGTACATTCGAGCCAACGTTTCGTACCTCATCTGTCTTTGACGTCGTATCCACATTCTCCTTGACGCGTTCCAAGTGTAATGTACCGGTATCTCTTGGTAAAGGTACTGCCTAGCCTCTACGTCCGTCACGTTGAGGTCGAAAAATGCCGTGAGTTTTGTTCGAGCCAGAGCTGCGTTCTGCACCCGTTCTAGTACCTGTCCAGGTCCAAAGTACACGTTGTGATAGTCTTCCAGGTGGACCGGAAGTCTAATGATCGTATGACTCTTGTTATGCATTTCATACGAAAATAACCTCCAAACTGCTTCTGGTGGACTGACGTACCGTGAGTTTATGTAACTGAAATCAACATCAACGTATATCATAAACATTCAGGAATAATATATATATATGTATTTATACACCTAAAAATCATAGGAATGTGATTAGCTCATATTTAATTCAATGTCAATAGAACATTATGTAATAAAGAAATCATAAAACATATTATTAGGCTAACATGTTATTTTGTATGAGATTACTTAACTATTTGTCCAAGGAAAATATTAGAACAAATAATAATTATTAAAATTGAATCATTTTAAATTGAGTTGCATTATTGGTTCATAAGTCACAAAATGAAATGTAATATTGTGTATTTTATAATATGAATATTAATGAAAATAAAATTTACCAACAACATCTATTACATATACAGAATAACACTTAACACAATAATGATAGATGAAATGTAATTTTGAACTCAACAATTAAAAATATAAGTTTAATTCAATTACTTTTCAATTTCATCTCCATTCCAAACTTCCAAGGTAGCTGCGTCGTGGCCCTTGTAGACGTATTTATACAAATACATTACGCTATTCACGGTAGAGCACACCTCAACGTTTATGTGTGCATCATACTTGACCAGCAAATATGGGTTGTACGGGACAACAAACTCATTGCCGACAGGATGACCTCTGATGTTGACCACACGTCCATTGTTCGGTCTATGATAAGTCGGGTAGCCACCATCAGAAATGCATACAGTCTCCTCGTTGTATTCTTTGGGATATCTCTTCGTACAACTGTTGTCCGACATACACGGACTGTTGCGGTTGAGTGGTCCACACGGACCATGAATCATGTGCGATTTCACACTGTCAAATAGGCGCCTTTCGGATGCTGGGTCAGGCAAGTAGGCACACACAACATTGTCGACGTCGTTGGCAGTGAGTAACTTGCTGTACTCGTCTAAGATGATGAGTATATGTGCGTGTGGAAGACCACGTTTCTGAAATTCAATGGTGTAAACATAAGCATCTACATTACCAAACACCTTATTAACCGTAATGTCACGCATTAGCTCCTTCAGTTTTGCGTGAAAGACCCTCGCCACCAAATCAGGCCTGTCGGTCGCCTTCAACCAACCCGGAATGTTATCTACTATCTCTGGCCACCTAGGGTTACAGGTAAATGTTATGAATAAGTCAGGCTTTCCATACTTACGCACAATGGACATTGCGTCGTGGTAACATTGTTTCATGTACCGAGGGCCACCTAGAAACGTTGAAGGCAGAATTGTCCTGCGGCCGACCGGATCTATTTCATCTAGGCGGAGCTGTTGGTTAATATGGTCCAGAAGGCCTTGATAGGCGTCAGCGAAGAGTGCTTTCTGGTTGTCTCTGAGGTAACGTAGATTGTTCGCTTCCACGCGAACGTACTGATCACATATGTACTGCTGTAATAAAAAACCACCTGCGTGTATTAAACTAAATGTATGACCTTCATTCCCATTGCTGTTGGTTCCGGTGTATCTGATGGCCAGCCTAGAAGAAGCAAACTGTTTGCTAGAGTTCCGAAGACGCACTTCGTTCCGGCGGACGCCCTCTTGTCGCAGGTTGTAATGCCAGCCGGTTTCTCCGTGTGGGAAGAACATTGGATACAGCATTGGATCTGCATGAGGTGAGCCAGCTGATATGCTTTGCATCCGGCGATTTGGGTCAACTGGGTTCGAGTCGTAGATGACCAGATCGAGGTTCCCTGGTGGTAGACCATCTTCACCAACAAAGACAACTGCTACCTCGTTCACATGAGCAGCTGGTTGATTGTATCGCCGTGGGTCAGTGTTCGGGTCGGCGACGATGTGCATGGTCACCCTTTTTGGTTGCAACATAGGATTGGCAGCAGCAGCATCTTGTTCCCTTTGCCATACCTGTCGCATGTTTCTGTAAGAAAATAATATTGTGTTATTATTAAAGCCACATGATAGATCCACATGTGTGTACAGTAGAAGGATGAAGTATAAATGTTATCCGTAGGCAAGTGCAACCTAGTAAATATTATAGCACAGTATATTTTATGTAATTCGGAAATGTATTGATACTGTTAAAGGCATATTACTAAGCACACATACTGTATAAACTATGAAATTCAATTTTGCATAGAAGTATTAAATAAAAGTGTCGTTTAGTACACTACACACTGCAATGGAAATATACACAATAAGAGTAAAATCAATATATATACATGATATATATTTATAGTATAGTGAATATAGTATAGTTGAAGTTTAATCTCAACGTTTACTCTTGAAATAGGTCTTTTAATGAGTGAGTAGTAATCACAATCTAAACTATAGATATTTAAATAAAAAATGTAGCACTACTGTTTATACGAATATATTATAAATCATACATAAAAGTGCAATACCTATATCAATGTAATGTGTATTCAATGCACTCAAGTATAGTTACTAATTAAACATGGGTATCAATTAATTTTATTTATATTTGAATATAACACACATTAAACTCAATAACATTTTAATATAACACACATAAAAATACAATTAAAATTGAAATTATTTTTGCATATATGTATAATAATATATTATTCACACATGTATATGTGTAGTTTTTTTGAAAGTTGTTTGAAATATCTTAAACAATAATATTAATATGTGTAAGCAAATGTAAAGGTTAGTATATACAAAAGTATATGGTGTGAATTGCAGTAATTAAACTTGGTAATATACAGGGTGTTCCAAATTTCATGTGACAGCAAATTTCAGCATGATCTACTTAAATTAGAAAAAAATGACCTATGTGAAAACCTCTTTGAATCATATACTCTTAACTAATTTGATATTAATTATTTTTTTTTTTAGTTAAAAAGGGTAGATTTTAGGGGTAACTTTTAAAATTCAAATGGGAACCTATATTTTTGAAATATGATTCATATAGGATTTTTTTTTTAACGAATTTTGACGTATCGTTCAAAATTATGGGTTGATAATTAAAGAAGTTATTTACATTCCAATTTTGTATTTAATTTGTAAAAATGCCATCAATGAATAATAATAATAATATACTTAGTGCTTCTGTTATACGCCGATTCATTGATTTACCTACAACCTTAATAATCTGTACGCTATCTAACTACCAATTTACTAGTAATAAAACGTGTATTTGGTATCTTAATTTCATTTTATATTACAAAGGTCAAATCACATTATTCTATTGATAATAAAAAAAAAAACAACGCATTAGATAATAATATACCGTATAGTGTATACATATTATGTATATTGGATATTGTATTATTTATAAATTTATAATCAATGCTATGGAACAGGTTTTGTCTCCTCAATAATCTTACATAACATTTACTATTTATAATATAAAATTGAAATAAATATCATTCAGTTGACAAATAGGCAATAGCTTATTAGTTATTACCTACACAAAATTGTTGAATAAATGTTATCATACAGCATACAATTGTTTAAAATGTATACAAATAGGTTAGGTAGCTATCTGTATTTTTGACTAATGTAGGTGCCTGTTAATAATTTTAAATTTATATGTACTACTGTATAATAAATAATAACCAAGGCTAGGAACTTCAAAATATGCGGTGAAAATTTGGAAAATATGCAAAAATATGCAATTCATTAATAAAATACTTTTACATACAAAATTTAAAAATTTAAATTAGGTAGGTATCTGAAAAAAAATTAACACTGTACACGTATGTATTACATTACCTAAGATTATACAATTTATTTATATCATGGTACAAAATATTAATCCAATGGTAAATTTGAAGAAAAATAAATACCGACCGGTCAGCGGTCACTATTACAAGTTCTCAGTACTATAGAGATTATAATATTATTTTTGGGAGCAATAGTAATAGCTGTTGATGAATTCATTTATTTTGTCAAACTATATGTATAAAAGTATAAATTTCTAAAAAAAAAATTGTTTACGTTAAATCTATGATATTATATGTATGCATATAATTTATGTTCTTAAACCTAAAATATGCGAATTTGTACAAAAATCACCAAATATTTAAAATTATGCAATAAACATTTTTGTATTTGTAATATACGTACTATGAATCAAATTTGTATCGAATCAGATTTTCAATATGCACTTTCTAAACAAATATGCTAAAAGTTCCGAGCCTTGGTAATAACTAATAACATACTTACATACCTATTACCTATACTTTCATATTTTGTTTGAATCAACTTAATATTAGATATAACATATCTAAACACTGCAAAATGACAACATTCATTTCAAAAACTTGTATGATTAAACCTCGCGTTCAACATAATGCTGAATGATGCATATAAAATCAAACAGATTTTGAAAGAACATCACCTTTTCACAACATAAAGATATGATCAATCCAATATTAAATTATTATAACTAGGACTTGGATGTTGTTACATTAATTAAAAGTTATTAAAGACTAAAGGTTATGGCTAGACTTAGAGACTTAAAAGCTTTAAACACAAACATATACGCATAAAAATATGTGCAAAAATGTATGCACTAGAAAAAGACAATTTTGAATGAATTTATTAAAAATGTATTTAATTATTATTAATGTATTATCGAGTTTTCCTTTTTTAAATAATTGTACCTATTGCTCTAATGCTTATTAGCAAAAAAAAAAACAATAGGCCGATATGAGTGGTAAACATATGTCATGGAGCGCATGTCATCATCACATGGAAGCGACATGGAAGTCACACAATATTTACACAACAATGGTAAAATACATCACATTTGTGTAAGTAATTTAATTTTTAAACTAAATTTTATGAAGTTTTTTGTGCTCTAATAAGTAAAAACCTTATAACCTTATTAATAAATTATAACAACATCCAAGTCCCAATCATGACATCAAACATTATCATCAAGTATTTTAAATATGTCAATTGCATCAGTAAAAAATTATTGTAATATATTCTGAGTGGCGAATAAGGTTAGGTTTTAGACCAGGATTGAATATTTTTTAGAAGCATTTTCCGTCTGGATTTAGGGCAATTTTAAAACTTTTAATTTAATATTAAACAATGTATAGATTTGAAATGTGTACAATTTTGATAAGAAAGGATCAACATTCACATTTCACATATAAAGACAAATAATTGTTGAACCATTTAGTAAATTTTAGTATATTAAAATTAGCAAGGAATCAAGATATGCATGATAAAATGAATTTTAAAGCAAATTAATTATTTC
>JANEHU010001588.1:0-20590 GCA_027563435.1 Nasonovia ribisnigri
GAAAACGAAGACACGCAAAAAGTAAATAATGAAATAACACTACAAGAACTATTATACGCACTTAAAAAAAAAAAAGCAACAGTTGTGGCCCAGATAATATACCATTCATATTTTTAAAAAATTTACCTATAATTGGAATTAAGTACCTCTTAAATCTTTACAACAAATTATGGAATCAACACTGTCTCCCAAAACAATGGAAACAAGCAATAATACTACCAATTCACAAACCAAATTCAAATAAATACGAAGCCCAAAGTTATCGCCCAATTTCTCTATTATGTAATCTCAGTAAAATAATCGAAGACATTATAAATCAAAGGTTAATGTGGTACCTGGAAAAAAACAAACTTATATCCGAAGATCAAAATGGATTCAGGAAACACCGTTCTACATATGACTGCCATACTGCAATAGAAACCGATATCTGCGAAGCATTCGCATGCAAACAACACATGCTATTACTCAGTATGGACATCAAAAAAAGCATTTGATACCACATGGAGATACAGAGTTATCAAACAACTACAAAACTGGGGGCTCACCGGAAATATAATCTACTTTATAAAAAATTTTCTTAAGGATAGATTATTCAAAGTTTCCAACAATGGACTTTATTCTAATCAATATAAACTGGAAAATGGAATACCACAAGGCTCGCCCATCAGCACAACACTTTTCCTAGTCGCAATTAACAGCATATTCCAACAAATACCAAGTCCTGCCAAAATGTCCCTTTATGCGGATGACAGTTACATCTGGATCAGACATAAAAGCCTTAAATACATAGAAAGTAAAATCCAACACTGCATAAATAATCTTAGTTTATGGGAAAAATCATCTGGCTTTTCATTTTCTCCAGAAAAATCAAAATATATTATTTTTTCTAACAGTAAGAACATAATAAAACCAAATATTACACTAAATAATAAACAGATAGATTACACTAAAACAATGAAGGTATTAGGATTAACTTTTGATGAAAAGCTCACTTGGAAAAAGCACATAAATAACATAAAAGTAAATACAAAAACTAGACTTAACATAATAAAAATGCTAGCTAATATAAACTGGGGAGCAGACACAGAAACACTACTACTAATCCACAACTCACTTATCAGATCAGTAATAGATTATGGCTCAATTTTTTACAGTACAGCGAAAAAATCTACACTAAAAATATTAGACATAATACACAATACAGGTCTAAGATTAAGCTTAGGAGCATTCAAAAGTAGCCCTATAGAAAGTATATACATAATTGGCGGTGAACTACCTTTAAAATATAGACGGAAAAAATCACTACTCAAATATGCCGCTTTAAATGCAATGTACAATCAAAAACCTACTTACCGCTCAATATTCAACCTCCGTCTCAGCAATTCCTTTAATAACAACGCTAGACTAATACAACCAATGTACAGAAGAATAAATAAACTCTCAGCCAACTTTCAAATCAATCTGAATCACATTATAAACTATGAAACACCATACATCCCACCATGGTCAAATCAAAAATTATCCCTAAAAACTTCCTTAGCCAGTTACACAAAAAATACCACATCATCAACTACTTACAAGCATCTACTTTATGAAGCCATCGAAGAACTTCCCAATTATAAACATATCTACACCGACGCATCAAAAACTGATAACGGTACCGGAATAGCCATCATCGCTCCCAACTTTCAAATAAAAAAAAAAATAAATAATAACTGCAGCATATTCTCAGCCGAAATGCTAGCAATATACTCTGCCATAAAATATATAAAAGTCTCGAATCTGAACTACAATTACGTCATATTTACAGACTCACTAAGCTCTGTAAAATGTTTAAATAGCTATAGAAACAACAACAGTATAAAATCAAATATAATAGAAGCAATAAACGACCACCTAAACGAAATAGCTATTTTTTGGATACCTGGTCACAGTAGCATTGAAGGTAATGAAAGAGTTGATTGTCTAGCAAAGGAAGCAGCCAATAGTGCCAACTTAGAAGTAAGCGAGAAATACTGTACTTATGAAGACACACTAAGATGTATTAATACTGCTATTGAAAAAAAATGGTCACTCAAATGGAGAAGAAAAGAAACCAAGCTCAGCGAAATAAAACGAACAACTGACCGTTGGAAAAACAAATCAAATCTCAACAGGAAAGAAGAAGTAATATTAACACGTCTAAGAATAGGACACACTCGCTACACACACGGTTACCTAATGAGCAGAGAAGAACAACCCAAGTGCGCAACATGTGGAGTCCATTTGACTATCAAACATATACTCGTCGAATGCATACAGAGGCTGCAAGATCCAAATTCAACATACCTGACTTTCTAGATCAATCACTAGGACCAAATGTATCTGCCATCAAACAGACACTAAACCTCATAAAAGAACTCCAAATTGAAAATTTATTGTAAACAAGTAAATTATATTATAATAGGTAAAAATTTAAACTGTAAAAACACATAAGAACCAATTTCATGAAAAATAATGTAAACACCGTCAGCCAATGGCCACCGCTGCCGAGGCTTATTTTTAATAAAAAAAAAAAAAAAAAAAAAAAGATATTGGATGGCAAATCGTACCTATGTTTTTTTTTTATTCTAAACAAAAAAATAATTTTTAAATTACAGAAGCTACACTACAATTAGGCGTTTGCCTTAAAAAAAATGCTATACATGTTTTATATGTGATAAGTCTGTTAAATTTTAGTTTGAAATCATTGTTATTTAAAAATTTATCTGCTTTTTATCTAGATAAATTATGTTTATCTTTTATCTATTAAATAGATAATTTTGGATTTGTTCATTTTTATCTTTATCTAATTAGATTTGAAGTTTTTTATCTTTATCTTTATCTAGATAAAAAAGTATTTATCTGGGCTCAACACTGGCGGCAAGAGACCACCTTGAGTGTCTCATATACGCCCACCAAAATGGGTGCTCTTGGACAAATTGGACCAGTCTTTTCGCTGCGAAAAACGGCCACCTCCGCATACTTCAATATTTATTTAACAACGGCTGCCCCAGGCACCCTGATGCGTGCACCACCGCGGAAGATGGAGGTCATCTTCACGAAAATGGCTTTCAGTGGGACAAATCGACGTGCATGCTGGCTGTAGTAAACCGACAGAGTCGCTTCTTATTTTTTTTCTTTCTTTTTCTTTGATTTCACCGACAAGCCACCATAACCTTCGCATTTGCAATATTATTGCACGAGTCGTATTTCTATTATATATATTGTTTTTTTTACTGATGCATTTATATTTTTACACACACGCTTTAATAGCAGGCCAAAAAGCATTAACACCTTTTTGGACGCACAAACAACTATCAAAAATGACGACTCGCTTATTTGCGAATCCACCACCTAATCTCTATCGTGTACACTCAGGACGTACCGAGAACCATATAAATTCGGGTCTCTGTCCGTCTTAGAATTAGAATTAGTCTACCATCCCATACTTGTAAGACTTAGTTTGGTCGTTGAGCCTGGTCCTCAACATCGCCGCCATTCTAAGTCTATTCCCAGTAATTTTTAAACAAGTGTAACTTTTATTTTTAGTAACTAATTTCTCGGGCAGAGACTTTTCGTCCTGTCCTCAAATTTATAAATACATTTATGTATGTTTTGACCAGTTAATCTTATTTTAATAAATATTACAAATTAACATTGTGTCTTTGTCTCATTTGGCCACGACCTAAATCTTTTTGATCAACCTGGCCCAACTTCCGACGTTGAGCACTTTAAAATAAAACGATAGTGAGAGATCACTACATGGCCGCAGCCAAAGGCCACCTAAATTGTCTTATTTACGCTCACGAAAATGGCAACCTAGATTGTCTTGTATATGCACATGAGCATGGATGTATGTGGGATGAGTCGACGTGCACCTCAGCCGCGCGAAATAATAAGCTCAATTGTCTAAAATACGCCGGCGAGAACGGCTGTCCCATTACCGGTCGGACTTGTAGAGTGGCCCAACGAAACCGAAACATTGACTGTTTCAATTACGCACGCCAAGTTTTATATCAGCAGTAATAAGTTTTTAACATTTTTATTTTTTATTTATATTTAAATAAACGTAATTATATCATAACATTTTTAAAAACGTTGTATATTATGATAATATTATTATGAAAATATTTTTTACAATAATAAATAGAAAGATGACACATTTTTCTACATGCGTAAACTGGAAATGGTTGCAATGCTTTTGAATGAAGATGAACTTTAGAAAACATACTTCATATTATTTGGAAAAATTGGTAATTTGAAGTAAGGTTCGACACCTTTTATACATCGTTAGTATAGACGATGAAATTAAATTTTATCAATATTTTAAAATGTCTGCTTACTTTTTGAAAGTGTATTCTTCAGGCAATGATTTGCACTCAGCAGTGTGTTTAAGGTAAGTAAGAACATATTTTGTGTAACTTAGCTAATGATTATCATACTAATGAACTATTTAGTAAAAAAATAATTCATTAACATTAACAAACATAACAATAAAATTATATAAATTATAAAATAACTAAAATCTACCCCTAAAATTCAAACCGTTTAAAACAAAATTTTGGGCCCAATTACTAAGGCCCAACAATAATAATAATCTAGGTACAACCCCTAAGAAGAAGGACGTAACTCAGTTTTGACAACTTTTCAGTGTAGCTAAAGTTTTCAGAATTAAATTCTTATTCTGATTATAATATTTTCTAAAAAATTTTTTTTCTAATTAATTAACGTTTTTAAAGCATGCTAAAATATTTCGTTTCTTCCTAACTATCTTTTTTGGTTGACCCAAGTCTTTGAGTTACGTCCTATTAATTAAGTAACTTTAAAGACCAAACTCAAGTTAATTCTTTTTTCGAGGAATGTATACAGTTTTGAAGAAAATGTATCTCAAGTTAATTCTTTTCTCGTGGGAAATATACAGTCTTGAAGAAAATATATCTCAAATTTAGTATTTTTTCATGTGAAATATACCGCATTGGTAAAAATGTATTTTATTATAATTTATTATAATATATTATTATTATTATCATTATACTAAGTCTCTTTTCGTGAAGAAAGAGCAGTCAACAGCATTGACGGAAACTTAACTTAATATATGTCTTTAATTGAGGAAAAGAATGTTAATATAATGCAAACGTAACTGAAAGCAAATAAACTCTTTAGGAAAATTATATTTTGTATAAAGTATTTGTATATTAAGTATCAATAAGAATACTGAAAGAACTGAACCAGTGGCGTAGCCAGGGGGGAAGGGGAGCTAATCCCCCCCCCCCCATTGACTGTGTTTATTTTAGCCATTATAGCCTTCAGCCATATATTAAAATTTATAATAAAAAATATCAATCTTTATAATATTCTTTCTCTTATCATTCTTCTTATCATGATGAATAGTGAATTAATCACACAGCCGCGGTTAATAAATGTATAGTACGCACGGACTAAGATAAACTCTATTCAGTTTTAGTTGACCCACTCGGCAGACGAAAACTCGTCATAATTGCGCATGTCTCGCAGCGCTAGTGTCCGATGTCGCCTTACCACCTGTTGACTATGACACTATAAATTGTGTGTTATATTAACACAACGTCTGGGGGTATGAACTTATACCTATTGAAAACCGTTCTTCAATAGTAGTTGTGGAGATAAACACAAAAGCGCTGGTAGTCGGTTTTTATCACCATTGATTTTATTCTCATCAAGGTGTATATTTTATCAGGTGTCGACCATAGAGTAATATAGAGGCGGCGTTACCTATCACTGGCATGTAACAGAATTGAAGCCAAACTATCGGTCATTGATCCCTAAAAAGAGGAGGCCAACACCGATATTCTTTTCCGTTAAATCGCGCTGTACTCGCTAAATATCGATCCTCAAAAGTATTCAGAATAATAATAATTATTTTAATTATTTTATTCAGAATACAACTTATTTAGTATTTTTATGAAGTATCAAGTATTCTGCATACTATTTCGCATAATTATTTGAGTTTTTATTCCAAATATTATTTAAAAGTATTTTATCCAAATCTGCTGAATACCTGTATATTAATTTTAAACACATTAACTATTTGAATGTACTGAGATATATTTTCTTCATGTAATAAGTAATACTTAACGGTATTTAAAACAACCTCTTTGTTCAATTAGGCTGATTTTTTTAGTAAAAACTTGCTCACTGACAGTCAAGTCATTCAAAAATGTCACAAACGACTATCATGACATGATATTGTGAACAACAAATAGCAATAATATTTTTACAATGAGTACAGAGATTAGTAAGTGAAAAAAAACAACAATGTTTAAAACTTAAAAACATATATAAAAATGTATTTAATGAAAAATCATACAAAACAACAGATAAAAACAAATTTTATAGTTAATTATGCAAATTAAAATACATAGTACAAATAATAATAAGTTTTATTGTCCTCTAAAAAGAGTTATTTTATTATACCACATTCTAAGGGACGGTTTATCGTTATGTGATTTTAAATTATAATTTACTTTCAGTTTTATGTATGTAAATGAAATAGATTTTATTAATAATGTTACATGATCTGTCAAAGGGCTATTACTTTCTAAACTATGGGATTTTAATGAACTGAATATGTTAGAGTTAAAAAAATGATATAGGACTTTAGATTGTATAAATAATGTGTTAACTTGATGATTTTCGTAGTTAAAAGATTTGAGAAATTTTTCTGTTTGTAAGCAAATAGTAATGACGTCGTCACTGGGATAATTTAGTCCTGCATTATTGCCTTTTTATTTTTCAATGTAATGAGAGAGTTTAAAAATGATTCTTTATTATTTGAGCATAATGATTTTAAACATTTGTCACACTTAATCGTTGAAGACAACTTGTGAACAACAAATCCAGCAATGTAAATTATGATTTCTTTTGAAAAACTAGAAAAGTTATACATATTTTGTGTATATATATAATCATGATCATTAATGTATGAATCAACCTCTTGAATATTTTCTTCTGACAAAATAGAATCCATGTTATGACTTTCAGTGCTATTATTAATTGTTTTGATTGGGTCTGAACTTGAATAATGAAGTATATCGATATTTTCAAGAGGGATACAATTACCTGTATTGAGGTTTTCGACATTGTTTGAATGTATAACCAGCTTTTTGTAAGCCGACTGAAATTGGCGAGAGGTAGGATTATTATTAAAACCCCCCAATGCTCGAACTGTGCCGAAAAATAATTCAAGGTGGTCTTGACTTGTCTTATACATTTTGATGTGATCCAACTTACCAGATTTTACTAAAGTTTAATATAATAGTAATGCGGAATGCAAACACACAATAAATCCCAGGAAACCAGTTTTTCGGTTTGATTCTAACACGGGTATAAAGTTGTCATTTTCCTTCACTTTTAGCCCCTTAATATAGGTTGTCATTAAATTGGTAAACTCACTTATTTCTTTAATATTTTCATCACTAATGGCTTTCTTTTTCCCATAACACCTAATTGACCTTGAGTTAAGAATGTCAAAACCGGAACTAAACATTTCAATAAATTTTACAGTACCATCAACTTCTGAAAATTCCTTAAGGCCTAGATTATACTTGCAGAATTTAAGAGCGTTCGCTACGGATTGACTTAAGAGTTGGCTTGCTAATTTCACCTTCATCTTTTGTTTGAAAAAAAATATGTGCTGCTTCCTCAACTTATTGGCCAGGTGACATCCTTCTTTCTCCTGAAGTATAAGTAGGCGTTTAACCAAATTAAAATCTATCAAATTACCATCACTATCAAGCAAAGTTTCTTTATCTCCAAAAGCATTACGTACTAACTTTATCATGTGTGCTGGATCTAAAAATACAGCTATATTGTCAAATTTGGTGTTTAATGTGTTAATATTGAAGTCGCAACCTAGAAGCCGTGCCATAGTCAAATTTGTGGAACAGCCGTCAAATGTCAAGCTTACTACAGAAACCCCAGTATCATTTAATAGCTTTAATGCATGTTTAGTTAGTTCAGCCTTTTGAGATCCATTTAAACTAGTAATTAGAAAATAACCGATAGGTATTTTCCAATTTTCGTTAATGGACACCAACATAAATACCAGACATTCTTTTGCCTTTTCAAAATTATCATTATCTACACCAGTTCCTAGGTCCACTCCACCATAGTAATTCTTACCATCAAACTCAATGTGCTGCCTAATTGCCATTTCATCCATCATCAAGCTACAGATTACAGGTACATCTGAAAATTTAACTTTCAAAGCAAGTGTTTTTAAGGCTTCACTGGTAAACCCAGGCTTAGCATCAACATGAGAATACCATTTTGACAAAGTTCGTACATGCGGCAAAATAGTATTAAATTGCTTTCGAACATAATTGTAAGCTTTAGCTGAAAATAGATGTAAAGACAAAGCAAACTGTCTTACAGCTGGGCTGTACTTCTTAGGAACTTTTTGGTTAGTGTTTTTTTTATACAAATTAGTTATTAAGTTTTTGTGTTTACCGAATGATTCTAACAGCATATCTGAAGCATCATCATTAATAAGATTCTCTTTCCTTAGTTGAGAAATTATTGTTTTTAAAGAAGCAATTTTTTTATTGGCTCGCCTCAGGTTTTGTTGTAGGAATTTAATTTTTTTGTTTTTAACTTGAACTTCATTTAGTAATTTGTGAACTCCAAGCTTCAAAAATTTTCGTTTTGGTGTATCTTGGTCAACAATATTACTAGCAGCTAAATAAGAAGACTTCCGATTTTTCTAAACAGAATTTAAATTATTAATTATTATTTATTAATATACACCTAATATAAATAAATAATTTAATATTAATAAACTTACTTGAATCGTATAATTTTCAGAGTTAGTATTTGATTGCATAGAAACATCTAACTGCAACGATTCTTCAGCTGATATCAACAACTGTGCACGATCAATCTTGTTAGTAGGCAACTAAAATTGAATTTAAATAATTATATCAATATATCATACAATCATTAAAATCATATTAAAACATTTAAAAACTAAAGCATATATGATATATAATCATTATAACTATTTATAAGTAAAATTACTTGGACTGGAGAATTTTCTTCTAATACTGACACTCCTTCACAACATATATCATCTCCAGCTACTACAATAGTATTGGGTTTTTTTACATGCACATATTGTGTGGAACTGAGATTACTTGTATTTGGCTGTATAAAAAATATATCTAACTGTAATGATTCTTTAGGTGATATCGACAGTTTTTCACAATCAATCTCGTAAGTAGGCGATTAAAATTAAATTTAAATGATTATATTAATATATCAAACAATCATTAAAATCTTATTAAAACACGATCCATTTAATATAATAATTATAAGTAAAATTACTTGGACTGGAGAATTTTCTTCTAATACTGACACTCCTTCACAACATATATCATCTCCAGCTACTACAATAGTAGGTTTTTTTATATGCACACTTTTACTGGAACTGAGAGTACTAGAATTTGACTGCATAGAAACATCTGACAATGCTTCAAGAAAAAAAGAGCTTGACTGACCAGCTTTACTAATTTCAGGATAGAAATTTTTTGCCTGAAATAGAATAGAACATAATTTTATAACATGTTAAAAATGTACGTTATTCAAATATAATATGCTTATATTTCAATTAAGTAATATAATCATACATAAATTACTTCTATTATTCAATGATATTTAAAACTTACGTTTATCACTCTGGATATTATGATATTAGGAACAGCATTTTTGCATAGATTTCTAGTGTTTTTGTGTAAGAGAAACGTAGAAGCATCAAAATGACTCAAACACATTACACTATACTTATTGATACTATCCACCTTCAAACCATTTTCAATCACAAAATCATACCATTTTTTTCTTATTGCCTGATTAGCAGGAAACCTAAATAACATTTAAAAGTTTTTTCAGTATACTTTCAGCCACTATAAAAAAAAAATAGTGAATTTGGCCACCCTTCAACTGAATAGAAAACTGTTTAATTAAAAGTTAAAAAGGTACTTACTTGTGAAACGTAATATCTTGCAATTTCGAAGTAGAATTTCTAGACCGCTTACACACAAAACAACTAGGCATTTTTTCAGAATTTCTAAGTATGAATAATGAATAATATGTAAAAGAATTGCAAAGGTATACACTATATACACTGAATAAAGTTCAAAGTTGCGCCAAAAATCAAAATGATTACCAAAAAATTATCATCGAAATATCGAATAGATATCAATATTTATTGAAGTACAGCGCGATCTAACGGAAAATATTATCGGTGTTAGACTCCTATTTTCTGGGGTCAATGACCGACAGTTTGACTTCAAACGTGATAGGTAACGCCGCCTCTATATTACTCTATGGTGTCGACACTCCGCTTATCAATTGAACGAAAAATCTACACCAGTTGAGATTGCCACCATGAGCGTTAGCTACCCTCAGAGGGCCGAAATCAACGTGTATACTATATATTTTATAAATAGGTACCTCGTGTCCTCGTACCTACCATAGAAAATAGATAAAATGGTACCTACTACCTACATTGGCGGAAATTGAACTCGCCATTACACTATATTACATATTATAATAATTCTTTTGACGGATACCTTTAATATAATTACACTTTATTTCCTTACTGGCTTACTAGTTAACTAGTTCATATTTGTAATACCTACTATGTAAAATTGCCAGTGACTTTTAAGTTTTAATTGACAAATGTATAAGTTCGATGTAGTATGATCAAAAATAAACACCTATTTTATTTGAATTTCAGCATGGTTTCTAACAAATGTGTTGTTAAAGGCTGTTTGAATTCAGATAAAAGAAAATATTTATTCCCCATTAATGACTTGGACTTTGCGATGTGGGTAGAAAGAACTGCTAATCCTCTCCTCCATAGTCTCTCAAAGGAAAAGATCAGGAAAACATATCAAATTTGTGGAAAACATTTTGAAACCATATGTATTAGTCCTGCAACAAACAATAAACTAAAATACCGATCCCTTCCAACTTTAAATCTTCCACGTAACATTTTGTCCTTAATGTATGTTTAGCATGTTTATGTTCAATGTTGTATCAATATAATCTGACAAAAGTATGTATATATAATACTATGTATTAATAATATCTAATTTTATATACTTTTTTTCTATTTATTAACCTAATATGTATGTATGTTTGTAAGTTATGTTTGTGCTGTATGTATGTATGTATGTATGTATGTATGTATGTATATGTATTTGATAATTTAATATTCAATTTGCTTATTTATAGTTGAATCAGTTGAAACTACATTAAATTGGTCCAATAGAGTATCGCCGCCAGTATTGAAACAAAGACCTATACAATATAATGGTGAGCTATTCAAATAAACATTGAATTTTTTTTTAAATTTTTTTTTAAATAATTATTTGTGTTATAATATGATATAGATAATTTAAACAGCATTGAACAAATGGAAACAACATCATCAGCATCCAATAATGCTCTGCAAATTCAAAATTCTACCGGCCATTCATCAACAGTGATGTCAGAAAATGTAAACCAAAGTATGTCAAACAGTTAAGATTATTTTTTATAAAATATGTAAACAACTTAATATTATGTTTTATTGAACATTAATTTTAATATCTATGTAAAGAATATAGTATAATTCTTTAAATTGTATTTAACCGCGCTCTGCACGGTTAGTGTGGTTATAAGGTGATTAGTGATAACAATAATAATGATAAGCAAGATATGATAAAATAAATTAATTGTAATTAATTGTACTAAGATATTAAGATGTAATATGAAATATTATGAAATATGTAATATCTAGTTAGTAGTTATAATATAGTAGTTTAGGAATTGACATTTAATTGAATAACAAACATTTATTGTCGTTTCTTTATATTTAGGTAATTTCTGTATATAATATAAATAATATGTAAAATAATAATAAATAAAACCTTTATATTTAGAGCAACACATTATTGGTTTGATTTGTTTGTGGTCAATTCCTGAGTAAATAAAATAGAAGTCTTATATCTATTTTAAGGATTTGGCTGCAAGAAGAATTTGTTCAATGTTTATAAGACTGTAAATTATGAAGACACAGGAAAAGAAGTGCCAGCAAAACTATAAACATCGTTGTTAGGAGTTATAAATGCCAAACGGCAAGTTCAGTTAACACCTAACTGTAAAAAGTTGTACTTGTCTAGCATAAAATTAAGTAAAAAATTAAGTCGTTGTTCAAAAAAAGTTAAAACATTTAAGAGTAAGGCAAGAATGGCTCACAAATTTTCAAAAGATGATTCGCTTAACCAACTTTTTAATAAAGTTGATAAAACAACTTACGGTTTCATCATGTCTCAAGTCAAGAACCAATCAAATAAAGTCCAGGGACGAAGATTTACTTTAGACGACAAGATCTTAGCTCTTTCAATCTACAAGCAAAGTCCAAAGGCATATAGATATCTTTCAACAATATTTTCATTGCCCTGTCAAAAAACTATAATGGGGTTATTAAAAAATTTTCTTTTTTTGCCTGGAATAAATCAACATATAATTGATCATATAAAAAATAGAGTGAAACATTTAAATTTAATGGACAGAACTTGTTGCTTGATGCTTGATGAAATGTCACTGCAACCAGAATTGACATATGACAAACATGTTGATAGTGTTTTTGGTTTTGAAGATTTAGGATCAAACCAAAGAAATTTCAAGTTAGCAGACCATGTATTAGTGTTTATGGTCCGTGGTTTGAAGAAAAAATTTAAACAGCCTATTTGCTATTATTATGTCCAAGGAACCACAAAAACTGTTGATTTGGTGCAATGCATCCGTCAAGTCATTCAAAGTGTACTTACAACAGGATTAAATCTGGTCGCTACTTTATCAGATCAAGGAAAAACCAATGTTGCTGCAATCAATATATTAAAACGTGAAACATCGATATCATTTTTAAGGCAAGGACTAGAAACCCGCAGTGAAGGATATATAATTGATGGGCATGAAGTTGTGCATATATATGATCCACCACATTTGCTAAAGTGCATTCGGAATAATTTATTAACCAAGGATGTCAAATTTACTATAAATAACACTGAGTATACAGCATCATGGAAATTCTTATACAATTTATACTTTGCTGACAAGAGTAATGAAGATATGGGTTATAGAGCATTACCAAAATTGACAGAAGAGCATGTTGTCATAGAAAAAATGAGGAAAATGAAGGTATCTACAGCTGCTCAAACACTCAGTCACCGAGTTGCATCAACGTTAAAACTAATGAGTGAATTAGGTAATTTATACATTTTATAATAATTCAATTAGGTATTTATCAATTATTAATTTATACATTATGAACTTTTCAGCACCTTCTAATCCAGATCTAGGTAGTAATGCTTTGGGAATTGCTGCATTCTGTTTATTTATGGATCAATGTTTTGATTCGGTAAATGCTGCTACAAGAAACGCTAAAGATGGAAAAATCCTAAGATCAGCAGTTACCAGTTCATCTCCACACATCACTTTTTGGAATACAGCTATTGAAGTTTTTAAAAGTATGAAATTTCTTCAATTAAACAAACAAAATAATATCATCAAAGTATCTACTCCTCCGTGTGTCAAAAATTGGATATTAACATTATGTGGGTTTAAATATGTGTGGTCCAAATTACAAAAAATTGATTTTAAATACTTCATCACAAGAAATATGAACCAGGATAGTTTGGAATGTTTTTTTGGCTCTAGTCGGCAGCATGGCGCTAGAAATATTAATCCTACCTGTCACAATTTTATGAATACTTTCAAAACTCTTCTTTTAAATAATTTTTCTTCAGTAAAATCAATTGGACAAAATTGTGAACAAGATAATATTGATTGCTTGTCAAATCTAAAAATTTTTTTAACTAATAAATCATTAAGTGAATTAAATACAACTGATATTGCAGTACCATTCAATGTGAACCCTCCAATTCAGATATATTCTAATAATTCATATTATATGAGTGATATGGTATTAGGGTATATAACAGGTTTTATTTAAAAAAAAATTTTTACAATTATAAGTGAATGTGATACTTGTAAAAATGAATTGAAATCACAAGTTCAGACAAATAAACTTATTAAGGTTCGACAATATACCAAAAAAAATGCGCTTAACCAACCATCTTCATTTTTGTGTAATTTAATAAAAAACATTTTAAAATTTTTGAATCAGTCTGTAGATGATTTAATATATAAAAACAATGTTGGAAAACAACTTTTATTACTTATTGAATTACACATTGATTTCGACTTCTCGTGTGAAATACACATGTTAACAATTAAAAATATTATTATTAAATATTCAATTAATTTAACTTTGTTTACACTCTGTAAAAATATGAATAGAATATTGAAAGGTGTATCTAGCCCACTTAACTCTAATGCTAAACTTAACAAAATTGCAGTAGATTTTTACAATAAACATTCTAGAAGATTTAAACCAAAATTGCATAAATCATAATTACCTTTACCAAATATTAAAAAGGAAGACATTATAATAATTTGTTCGTTGTTGTATATATATTTTATTTTATGTTATAATATATTATTATATTATTAGCTTTATGTCAGACGTTGTATTACTTAAAGCTTGTATTATTATTTTTTTTTCATTCATTATGTATGATGTATCTTTTGTTGTTAAACCTAATTAAATGTAAAATATATTATATTAATCAACAAAAGTGTAGTTTATTATTTATTAAATGAAAATTGTATTTAAAACTTCTACAATACTATAGTATTAAAGTCTATATTCAATTATTAAAGAAATTCAGATATTTATTATAGCATTATCAGGCCTGCTGATCAGTGTTGCCATAAAGTAAAACCTAAAATATGCTAATACCACATCAAAAAAAAGCTAGTACCTATATGCTATTTTTTTTCCCTTCCAAATATGCTAGAAGTAGCTAAAAAAAAAAACTTGCACCAGCCCAGTGCCCAGATTATAAATTATAATTTACAAAACAAAAAAAATTTTAATAAAGTACAAATTATATCATTTGTTAGGTAATTAGCAACGTTATAGAAATAGTTGAAATTTCAATTTGCATGCAATTAAAATAATTAAAAACAGATATAATAATATATAAATACTATCATTTTTATTAAATAAATATTAATGCAGTCAGTCTCTCTTGAGTCTTGACTAATTTCAAAATAAAAATATAAAACAAAGTTGTTACAGGATAAATAACATAGTTCATTAGGTTATAAATATTAATGCAGTCTTCTTTGACTAAATTCAAAATAAAAATATAAAACAAAGTTGTTACAGAATAAATAACATAGTTCATTAGGTTATAAATATTAATGCAGTCTTTTTTGACTAAATTCATAATAAAATTACAAAACCAAGTTGTAACAGAATAAAGAACAAATAAAAAAAGTAAAAATAATAATAAAAAGTAATGCAGTCTTCTTTGACTAATTTAAAATTAAAATACAAAACAAAGTAATAAGTATAACAAAATAAATATAATACAAAATTGTTTAAAATGTATACATGATAATGATAGTATACAACTAAACAATTAATAAGTCTTTTTGACTAGATATTGTAAAAATAGTTGCTTTAAGTTAAAATATTATTGGATTATCAATGTCTACTAAATCGTCTATAGTTACCAAGTCCTTATATTGCTGTTCAATGTTCATGGTTGTTGTCGTTGGATAGTATGAAGAATTTAAAATATTTTTTAAAACTTCTTCTGGTAACTTATAGTCAGCACAACACACTTTATTTCTTTTAAGTCCTGATCGTATTGTTAAAATTGAATCTAATAATTTAGGTCCCATACGATTTCTCAACTTGGTTTTAACGATGTTCATTTGGCTAAATAACCTTTCTACGTCTGCATTTGACCACGGAAGCACAAGAATACGCTTACTTAGCTTACAAAGATCATTAAAAGGATTATTTCCAGAAGCATCGACATAATCATCAACTTCTTTCCAAAATTTGGTGGTATTTATATGTTCAATCCATTTTATATTAGGTAAGTTGTTCCACTGATGATTCACTTTGTCCATATTCTGTGTATCGTATTTAAAAATTTCCATCAAAGGTGTCAAAGGTTCCTTAACCACTTGTAGAGCATTTCTTACTGATACCAGAGATACTTTTTCCAAAATATGTATATTTTTAGGAAGTCTTTGCTGAAACTGTTTCAGTAAGACTTTTAAAAATTGAAGACATCTATCTTTTAAAACTTCTCGGTCCTTTTTGTTGGTATTTTTAATGAGATCTTCAAATGCATTGCTAAAAACCATTTGAGGAATAACATAACTATCCATGTTGGTTGTTAGTGGATCTTTTCTACAGTATGGATTTACAAAACGTTTGGCCACTGAACGTACTAACAATGTTAAATCACTTAATAACTTGCACGGATCAGCATTGTTTGATTCAAAAGATTTGTTAACCAACTGGATGTCTAAAAGTATTGGGTGCAAAAATGTAAGATATGCCAAATTGTTATTGTCATTATACATTCCAAACAAAATTTCAGCAGTATAACATTTCTCCTTCTGTCTCACAATACTAAAAAGAGTTTTCAACTCAACCCATTGCTTAAAAATACGCCCAACAGCATTTTCAATCGATAACCATCTAGTATCACAAGATTTCACAATCTTTAAAGGGTTATGATTATCATTAATTGCTTTAAATAAGTTTCTATATTGAGCTTGGCGTAACGTTGAATGGGCAAACCAGTTATAAGTTTCTTTTATAAGAAACTCAATGTTTCTTGGAAGTGTTTCACTAGCAGCAGCAGAAACGGCCAACTGTAAAGAATGACATACGCAGGGAATATGTATCAATGTGGGTATCTCAGTTAACAATTTTTGATAAACACCGTTATTGATCCCGACCATAACTGAAGCATTGTCACTGCCTAAGCCAACCATATTTTTCACATCAAGTCCTTTATTTATAAGAGTTGAAGTTACTGCTTCTGCAATAGCTTTACTATCGCATGCCTCCATTTCAACCAGAGCTAAATATGTTGAAACGATTTGTCCCTCTCTTCGATCAAAATACATAATGCTTATTCCTAAAAATTTTAAAACACTGATGTCAGTTGACTCGTCGATGAGTAAACTGTAGGGTTGGTTATCAATTTCTTTCAACAATAAATGTTCGAAATGAGGTTTTAATGTATTACATATAATATATATGCATTTTGTTCTGTGCAACTTTATGTCTTTTCCTGCCTCAGAATCTTGAAATTGAGTTTTACACAATACCCCAAGGTGATCACAACTTAAAATGGAGCAATGTGCAACAATATACAAACATATTGTACCTTCTGCATTAGCCGATCTTACAGATAGAGGTCTTACATAACTTGACATTGCTCTTGAAGTTGAAAATTTTTTTGAAGCAATTGCATGTTTTTTGGTTTTAACATGTACTAGATCGAAGTGTTTAGCATTTACTTCACATTTACAAAATCTACACCTTTAGTAGAATCGCTTTCTAGCTTTAATAGCCAATCCTTGAACTTTTTATCAGTAAGCCATTCATCTCTGAACTTCTGTAAATATTGCACTTTTCCCATACTTAAATTATGTTAATAAAAACAACAAATAAAATAGGTAATTGATTTTTATGTAACTGATAGCATTCAGCTATAGCATAAATCACTGAAATAGTTATTAAAATCATATACAATTATTAACTATATTATTAGTTAAAAGTATCACAGACATCAGAACAAATAACAATTAACAATTAACAAAAAATAATAATATGCATATTTGATATTATAAATTATCAATTATCAATCATTGATTAATACCTCGGTCATCTAAAATGACGTGACAATAATTAGTTACCAATTACCATGGAATAATAAAAATGCTAAATTACATATTATTTTTATTAAATAAAATATGGTATTATTCAAATATCAAATAACACGGACATATACTATACAGGGTGATTCTTTTATCGTTGAACACTCATTATTTCGAAAAGTAATGACTTTTTTCTTATTTTTTTTTTTAATAATTTTAGTCTTATGTTTTTCTACATTTGCATACATTTTTAATATTTTTCACCCTTATATTTATTAGGTAAACCACTATCAACTTTTGATTTTCAAATGACAACCCATACTAAAAATTGTATAAGCTAATTAAGCTATTTTTTTTATAAATTATCACATTTAAATTTTCATTTTTCGTTAATCCGTTGACGAGATATAGCTCCTCAAAGTTGGGTGGTTTTGGGAGGCGGTTATTGTGTATAAATGTATTATACCTTGTCGGTAGATACCCCGTTATTAGGATTTTTATGTCCCAAGGCAAAAGATATTACACTTTTCAAAAAAATTCAAGCAGTAGGTACAGTAAGCTTAAGTTGTGCGGTTGTGCTCCTAAATGTATTTTATAATACCCATTTGACTAGGTGTCATGCAGTTCGCCCCACTAAATGTGATCGCCACTGGTCATAATATCTACTTATCTAATATAAAGACCAGAAGTTAAAAGTAATAAATTCGATATCGTTCGAACCCAAGATATACCTAATAGTGATAAATGATAATCATTGTACCTACAAACTACATTAACTTATTGTCATCGGACCATTCGTGGTGGCATAGCTACTCACGTATCCCCGCGTAATACCCTCGACCCCTTCCATACCTATGGAGTACGCCGTAACGGACTACGGACACAGGACGTCAGGACGTCTGAAGACAGAACAATACTGGCATAGAAAAAAGATTACTGGTTATACGATTATAGTTATGGTTTATTATAGACCTGGTTTATTAGATTTGCGATTAGGTAGAATCGTGGGTAAAACTGTGGTAAAACTAATTTTGATCAGCTGTTATTTGTTTTGTTCGCTGTGAACGATTAGAGTCTATTATATTGATATCATGTTTTCATAGTTACATGCACGGACTAAGATAGTACTATCTTAGTCCGTGGTTACATGATATGGAAGTAAACCTTATACCTGGTTAACGTTAATCGCATACCAACAATACGTTGAGTGAATAAACGGTTATAATTTAGGTTATAATTTTATAAGACAAGTAATAACTAATAAGAACAATATTTGAATCGTGAGTCGGTAATAACTAATAAAGTATTTTATTTTTTAATACTTAATAATTCTAAGTGTTTAAATTTTAATGGTGAATTTATAATATTATTAGTTCTTGTATAATATACTTAAATTTTAATATTTACCACATATTATATTTTATTTAGTAATTTAATCAAACATTTAAGTCCCTAAATTGGTTAATCACACGTGAATTGGATACTTTGCAAGTGCATTTGTACAATGAACCTATTGGTAAGTTTTACTAGTTGGTAGTTGCAAAAATTAAAATTAATAAAACAATATATCTCATTAACTTAAGACATTTTGATTTCAGTTCAATCATTTATACATATTATACAATTTTTGTTCAAATGTCTACCTAACCAATGAAACACTTTAGTAAACACAAAAATAAATATTACTATAGTAATTATAGTTACAACCATCTAAGATGTACCTGAGAGTTACTTTAGTGTTTTACTTGCACAATTAAATGTGGCATATTGATAGTCTATTAAGACAGATGATTTGAAGCATAAACTGGGTCTTTAAAATGTTGTCTAATAGTAGATTTCACTATGAAATATGTAAATCAGGAAAATCTATATTATACATATTCAATTAAAATGTTTCAACAGACTACAAAATAAATTAAGTAAGTATTAATATTTTTAACTGTAATATTATTTAATTATTATATTGACATACAAATATTTTAGATAATCAGGATAATTGCAAAGAAGTAGAAAAAATCTAGTTGGACTATAAGTACACATTACCAATGATATTTATTGAAAAGATGATATTGTTGTAATCGCAGAAAGTGAAAAAGACATTACTAACATGTTTGAAAAAATGAACGACACGCTTAAAGAACACTTAAGCTTCACCTACCTATTCAATCACAAGCGATGGGAAAAGTCGTACAGATCCAGTATATAGAATAGCGCATGCCAAACAGGCCTACTATAAAAAAATTAATCTTTTTACCTCAAATAGAATAAGTTTGGACAGCAGAAAATCAGTTATAAAAGGCTTTGTGTGGAATTTAGATCTATATGGAGCAGAGATTTGGACAATACTGAAGACTGAGAAAGCCAAAATAGAACACAAATAAACAGAAAAAATTAAAAATGTTGAGGTTTTCAGGAGAATAAATACCCAAAAATCAATATGGAATATGCTAAGATTGAGAAGAAAAGCATGGATCAGACACGTAATAAGGAAGAAACCTGGAAGAGGAATTCCTAGAACTCCATTTCTGAAGTAAGTGATGGAAGCTACCAGAATAGGAACATACTGGGAGTTGAAGATGAATGTAAGTGGAGAGGAACATCAATAATCATTTAACCGATCTTCGGAATGAAAAAAAAAATAATAATAATGTATTGAAAACTAAGAATTGTGCTAATGTTAAAGCTTTATAATTTGTATGCTAGTTTATAAATAATTTAAATTAGG